>CM062808.1:818302237-818597722 GCA_031772625.1 Pinus tabuliformis | reverse complement strand
TTTTGATCAAACCACATTGAAAGTCTTCAGCCTGTTCCGGGTATTAACTTTGGTCAATTTTCACCAAGCCATCTGTTGTGTCGTTATGTGTTCAAGAGGTCACTGCAAATAAACCATTCATCTGCAAAATACCTGTCATCCATTTTGACCATCCCTGAGTCAGTCCTTACAGCTACATTTCTTCAACTTGATCTATGATTTCGTGTTGTGGGCTTGCCTGCAACGGGTTACTTTCTATCGACATCAGCACATTATCTAGAAAGATGACCTAGAAATCGTCAGTACCTTGAAATCTGCATGCATCAATGGCAGGTTTCTCACCCTTGACGACGGTTTACATCATTGACTTTCGATCGAAGGATTCCGTGATATGTTCGACATCAACACATTCATTCACATGTCATGGATTGTACTAGGTACTTTGAGAACCATTGACATCAGTGGTGGTCTCTCTCACACTTGTTAACAGTTTACATCATCGACTGGTAATCAAGTGGTTTCTACCATGTTCGACATCAACTCATTTATTCGCATGGATAGAATCGTACCATTTCGGGAAGTAGAAATGAAGACCCTGGATCTAGTTTCCACCATCCAGGCTACAAGGAGTTTTGTATTCATTATACAGTAGACTAATCATAAACAGATGGCTGCGTCCATACTGTGTCTACATGAGTCTATGATTATGATGTACTGCGAAATCATTCCTATATCAGAGCAGTAGTTAGTTTGTTAGCTAAAGTTTTCAATCTGAGTATGGGAATGCCTACCTCAGTGATGATATGATCTTATATATGTATCTTTTGTTGAATATCTGTAGGTTCCAACTGGGCTCTCCACAAGATAATCCTTGAAATGATAAAGTACTTCACCCTTCCTAGATGATATGAAACCCTAATCTACTATAGGCTTCGCACTTTAGGGGGCAATCTGTTACACTAAAATTTGTCACCATGACTATTTGCAGTCAGTATGGCTCCATCAACTGTCATACTGTCCTCCTTGGCAAGTCTTATACCTCTTCTCCTCATGTGAAACTCCAAGAAAGAGAGAAAGTCCTTAAAAAGTCAATTAACTCTGGTTACGCAGTTTCTCTTAACCTTACCTGCGTGTACGCACCTCAAGTTCACAATACCTGCGTACTTGTACGCTGTGTCTGTAAAGGGGTGGGTGCGTACTCCTGTAAAGGTCAAAAGGCACGAGTTTTACTTCAAAAAGGTTACTTGTGGTCGAATCTAGAGCATTCTAGAAGATGGTTTGACGTGTATTGAGCGCCTCCAGATGGTTCATGCATCCCTATGAAAAAGGAACTTATCCCATCAAGAGGGAAGTTATCCCATTGAAATAGGGGCTTATCCCATTGATGGTGGACCTGATTAACTTCCTCCAAAGCAGTATAAATACAAGCATTGGGCCAGAGGGTGGAGAGGTTGAAAGCTGAACATTCCTAAGGGTAGATGCTGCTGAAATTAGGACTCCCTTATAGAGCTTGAGAGGAGAGATTCCCATCCTTTCTTAGCTTCATTTGGAAGTGAGTGAGCTGATCAAAGTAAAGGAGAACTCTTGCTGGACCTTGGGAGGAACCTGCACAACACCAAGGCACTGGTTGTAATGGTTTCTTTTTTTTCCAATTAATACAATTAAGTTCATTTTTCTCAACAAGTTGTTATATATAATTTGTTTCATATAATCCTTGGTCTTTATGATGAATATGTTTTATTATATGAGTTATTCAGGTGCTATGTAATCGTTTGCTTGTTAGTGAATGCAGGTTTCAAAGAGAAGGAGGAGCTCATCTGGATCGGAGAGGTTGGACTGCTACAAACAGTGTTGGACTAAAGGTATGCTTTAAACACCTGGTTGTTTGTATTTTAAAGGCATATTTAGGGAAAGATAGTGCTTGATTGTCTTGTTTGTCACTAGAAAGCCTTAGCTTCTAGGGAGGTCGGTTTTGTCCGCAAAATTCACTCTTTCCACATGACAAAACCGACCTCCCTAGAAGCTAAGGCTTTCTAGTGACAAACAAGACAATTAAGCACTATCTTTCCCTAAATATGCATTTAAAATACAAGCAACCAGGTGTTTAAAGCATACCTTTAGTCCAACGCTGTTTGTAGCAGTCCAGCCTCTCCGATCCAGATGAGCTCCTCCTTCTCCTTGAAGCCTGCATTCACTAACAAGCAAACGATTACATAGCACCTTAATAACTCATATAATAAAACATATTCATCATAAAGACCAAGGAGTATATGAAACAAATTATATATAACAACTTGTTGAGAAAAATCAACTTAATTGTATTAATTGGAAGCAAAGGAAACCATTACAACCAGTGCCTTGGTGTTGTGCAGGTCCCTCCCAGGGTCCAGTAAGAATTCTCCTCTACTTTGATCAGCTCACCCGCTTCCAAATGAAGATAAGAAAGGAATGTGATCTCTCCTCTCAAGCTCTATAAGGGAGTCCTAATTTCAGCAGCATCTACCCTTAGGAATGTTCAGCTTTCAACCTCCCCTCCCTCTGGCCCAATGCCTGTATTTATAATGCTTTGGAGGAAGTTAATCAGGTCCACCATCAATGGGATAAGCCTCTCTTTCAATGGGATAGCTCCCCTCTTGATGGGATAAGTTCCTCTTTCATAGGGATGCATGAACCATCTGGAGGCGCTCAATACACGTCAAACCATCTTCTAGAATGCTCTAGATTCGACCACAAGTAAATTTTTTTAAGTAAAACTCGTGCCTTTTGACCTTTACAGGAGTACGCACCCACCCCTAAACAGACAGAGCATACAAGTACGCAAGTATTGTGAACTTGAGGTGCGTACACGCAGGTAAGGGTAAGAGAAACTGCGTAACCAGAGTTAATTGACTTTTTAAGGACTTTCTCTCTTTCTTGGGGTTTGACATGAGGAGTAGAGGTATAAGACTTGCCAAGGAGAATAGTATGACAGTTGATGGAGCCATACCGACTGCAAATAGTCATGGTGACAAATTTTAGTGTAACAGATTGCCCCCTAAAGTGCGAAGCCTGTAGTAGATTAGGGTTTCATATCATCTAGGAAGGGTGAAGTACTTTATCATTTCAAGGATTATCTTGTGGAGAGCCCAGTCGGAACCTACAAATATTCAACGCAAAATACATATATAAGATCATATCATCGTTGAGGTAGGCATTCCCATACTCAGATTGAAAAATTTAACTAACAAACTAACTACTGCTCTGATATAGGAATGATTTCGCAGTACATCATAATCATAGACTCATGTAGACATAGCATGGACGCAGCCATCTGTTTATGATTAGTCTACTATATAATGAATACAAAACTCCTCGCAGCCTGGATGGTGGAAACTATCCAGGGTCTTCATTTCTACTTCCCGAAATAGTACGATTCTATCCATGCGAATAAATGAGTTGATGTCAAACATGGTAGAAACCACTTGATTACCAGTCGATGATGTAAACTGTTAACAAGTGTGAGAGAGACCACCAGTGATGTCAATGGTTCTCAAAGTACCCAGTACAATCCATGAGATGTGAATGAATGCGTTGATGTTGAACATGTCACGGAATCCTTCGATCGAAAGTCAATGATGTAAACCGTCGTCAAAGGCGAGAAACCTGCCATTGATGCATGCAGATTTCAAGGTACTGACAATTTCTAGGTCATCTTTCTAGATAATGTGCTGATGTCGATAGAAAGCGACCCGTTGCAGGGAAGCCCACAACACGAAATCATAAATCAAGTTGAAGAAATGTAGCTGTAAGGACTGACTCAGGGATGGTCGAGATGGATGACAGGTATTTTGCAGATGAATGATTTATTTGCAGTGACCTCTTGAACACATAACGACACAAAATATGGCTTGGTGAAAATTGACCCAAAGTTAATACCCAGAAACCGGCTAAAGATTTTCAATGTGGTTTGATCAACTGTTAGGCAAAGGATTTCCCAACCTAGGTGAATGAAACGTTTCGTGTTCAAGAGTGGTGATAAGGTTTTTCTGAGACAAAGGATAACAAATAGGCTCATTTTTCCTTCTTTTCCCCCACCATTTCTGGCAAGTACCTCTTTATTTTTTACAAGCTTGAGGAGGATAACATATGCTTGATTATAAGCTCATCCTTCGGATGAGTCCAACTTAGTTTAGATTCAAACCCTAAGAAGTAGTGGTCCGTTCCTGTTTGTAATCGAAGAGTTCCTTTACTGTGAAATTTTAACGAGTCCAGTATAGGAGAAATTCGACTTTTTTCAATTTTAGAGAGTCTGAAAAAACTTAAGAAGACTCCAGGGTTGAACTTTTTTGTTGGAGAGGTAAATCCCCTCTGCGGACAGAGGCGATCCCACTAGCCCAAAATGGGTCTACCAACAATCAATTAACGCTACCATGCAAGTTCCTAGTTGCAAATTGAAAGTGGATTATGAGAACCAACCTGGAGTCCAACGCTAGTGTCGTAGACGAGTTGATACTCTCGTTCCCTTGCTCCAGCAGGTCACGATCCTCACGATCTCCATGAATGGATACCTGCACATGCAAAGAACGAAGCGAATACAAGCATAAAATCCACTAAATACAACTATATATTGGTCAGAAAAGACATAGATCAAACATTATCATAATGAACAATAAGATCAGAACCATAACGATAGTCGTTTATTAATGAATAATCAACAGAGAAAAATACAACCAAAGTTCTGATGTTGAATCTCTCCTCTGGCTGGGCGAGCAGCTACATATGTCTTGCAATAGACCTTTCTCTCTCTTTGATTATGAATACACAGTTCTGACTTCTGGCAGCATAACCTCCCTATGCTCCAAGACTCTTACTCTCACTCAAGACAAGTGTTATCACTACTACTCAAAAACTAGCTTGTCAAGTGCATGAGGATAGACTTTTATAGATGGAGAAGGGGAGGAAGATACAATGAATGAAGACACCCATTATGGATTGGCATTATCTCCAAAAAGTTGTTGTGGATAGATGTAAGGGATAGATGATGAATCTCGACATCTAGAAGATTAGCTTTATCCTCAAAAGACTTCATGACTTGAAGGGAAAAAACATCCAGGCACGCGTTTGTTAAAAATCGTTTCCAAACTTGGTTGGCGCGGGTGTAACTCTAAGACAGAGCGCCAACTGGCACGCCTTCTTTTGAGGATTTCCTTCATTGGCGCGGGTAGTACATTGTGGACCCGCGCTAATGGAAAAAGGGCACTTTTCAGGGATATTTTGCAGGAGATGTCTTCAAGGCACATGAAGTCCATACTTAGGGGAACATAATGCAAGTGTTTTTAAGTTATGTCACTGCTCACAGGTCCCGGAATGAGTCCTCCAAAGTGCGGGAAATGGGTAATAGGGACGGTGACCAATGGTGACAAATTACTGTGTAACAGATGCCCCCTAAAGCATGAGGCCCGAGAGAGAGAGAGGGGTGAAATGCTTTACAAGAACACATGCAGCTGCCGCCGGAGAATCTGCATAGAGAGATACAACTAATAGCTCAAGTACATGATATATGTGGTATGGTCACAGCCATCCATAACAGAGTACATAATAATCTAGATCCATAGTATGGGCGCAGCCATCTGGTTAGGATCAATGAATAGACACAGGTATGGTCGCAGCCATCCAGTGAATGAGTCATGTAACAAGAATCACGCCTGGATTACAACAGACAAAATCCAGGGTCTTGCGCTCCATCTCAACCCGAAAAAAAGTACAATTTCAAGCATGCGAATATATGAGCTGAAGTCGAACATGCATGAACATCGTCTGATTACCAGTCAATAATGAAAACTGTTAACAGACGCGAGAGGTACCACCAATAATGCAATGGCCCTCAAGGTACTACAGGTACAATCTACGGTGTGCGAATTAGTGATTTGGTGTCGAACACCTGTAGAATCATTCGATCAGAGGCCAATGATGAAAACATCACGTCGAACACAAAGAACCTGCCATTGAGGCATGCAGGCTCCAAGGCACCGAAAGGGAGTCTCTAGATCAGCTTCCTGGATAATGAGCTGAAGTCAACAGGAAGTGACCTTGATCAAAGGTGGGCCATGATGTTTCCCACATCATCGACACGAGACAGAGAAATAATGTTGTGAATCAGGATTATGTGAGCTATCAGAGGGAGGTTGTTTTTCTGCAGAGGTCAACTTCTCTTGAACATATCGGCGGCACGATAGTGGAATTGGCAGTATTTGACATCAATGGATCAGAGGTCATGGTGACGAGGCAATGAGCAGATGAGAGGTCAAATAGGATTATCCAAATCCATGGAGGCAAGTGAAAAATGAGATGAGATATCCCCACCCAGACACGAAAGTAGACAAGTTCCATGTTCAGGAGCGACATACTACCGACACGACAATAATTATGGTTCCATTTTCCCCCGCCATTTCTGGCGAGTACCCCAATTATTTTTAACAAGCTTGATGGGGATAGCATATGCTTGTGGTGCGTCATTTCGACAGAATCCGATGTCATCAGGTTTTAACGAGTCTGAAAAAGGAAGAACTCGGCGTCTTTTCATGTTTAGAGAGTTTGAAAAGACAGCCAAAAGGAAACTCCAGGGGTGTCCTTTTTCATAAAGTTGTGTCTCTCGACCCCGAAAAAGTATAAAACAATGCTCGAAAGAACCGCCCGACCATTACGATCAAGGAGTACTTTTCATAAGTAGTGATTTCGACCTGAAAAAGTAAAAAAGCGATCAAAACCACGTCATTTCATAACCATTAACGAGTTTGAAACGACAAAAACCCGGTAATCTTTTTATGTTTTAACGGTCAAGAAAAAGAACTTAAAACGACCGCCTCTTATTAACGTTTAACGAGTCAAGAGGAGTAACTCGGCAATCTTTTCATCTTTAAACGGTTAGAAAAGAGCTGAAAGCGGACCTCAAAGTAACCTTTTCACATGTTTTACCGAGCTTGAAAAAGTAGAAAAAAGGAGCTCGTTTCGTCGCTTGAGTTGCACCAACACCTGTCATCATACCAAAAACAGCGTAAAACCCATTTTGATATAAATATATTCAAAAATACCCAAAAAATAATATTTTTAATGCATTTTAGGTCAAAAAATGCTATAAAATAGCGAAATGGTAAAAAACAAATTCACTTTTTACCTTTCACCTTGTGAGTTTACCATTGGAGGGTTTTGGGTGCAAACTTCAACCGTCGATTGTGATCAATCCAGGAAAGCAATCGAGCCGCCGTCTGGAGCAGGTAAGAGGTCTTGTCCTTAGCTTTATTTCCATTCCTTTTTTATGCATTTTGTCCGCTGATTGAACCTCTGCAAGGAGGAATTTGAAATTTAGGGCCGCGCCCCATTGGCGCGGGTATCCGGCACGGATCCGCGCCAATGGGGTGATTTACCCCAAGGTGCCGCGCCATTGGCGCGAACTAAATTTTACCCTAAATTTCATCATTATTTTTAAAATTTGGTTGGTTTGTAAGCTTATCATTGTTCCAATAATGACTTATTCATCCTTGTGGGTGCAGGAAACAAGCAAAAATGGTGGTGGAATGGAAAGAACGTGAACATGATGTTGTAGATGCCTTGGCCATCGAGGATGAGGGATGCATGAACGCTCTGAGGGATTGTGGTCTCAAGAAGTTCTTCCTCACGCCTTATCTGCGAGCTCAGCCTGAGTTATTGCAGTTCATAGTGGATGCTTGGGATGTGGATGACCAAGTATTTCGCTTACGAGGCCAAACCTTAGAGCTGGACGTGTCTGATGTGTATTTCATTACTGGGCTATCACGGAGAGGGGCGAGCCCCATTTTGACCGGAAGTAGGCCTTCCGGAGAGAAGATGGGTGAGGTGAAGGACCGAGTGTGTCCAGAAGCACAGTTTGGGAGAAACAGTGCTAAGGTGGATATCGCCACCATCCAGGATTTGGCTCTTAAGGTGATATTGTTCACCATCACGCGTGCAGCTGGGGTACAGGCGCCCCATGAGGCAAGCAAGAATCATCTGTTACTAGCGACAGAATGCCTTAGCCCCACCATCTTTGACTGGGCTACAGCAGTGACTACCAACATCAAAAGGCAGCTTACAAAGTGTAAGCGCGGAGAAGTGAAACAGTTCGGGTATGGCTCGATAGTGGTGTCGTTCTTCTTGGAACGATTACCCCTCTTTCAGATGCAGGGAGCTGTAGTGGCTGATCCATTGCCACGGGAGCCTAGGATGGCACGCTGGGCAGCATTGATGCCCAGAGGAGGAGGGGGCCAGCAGATGTCTTGGCGGCCCGAGTTCTTCATCTGGCTCCGTCGTCAGCTGATCGTAGTGGAGGATTGGCCATACGCGGGAACTAACTTCATGGGAGACCCAGACCTCCCACTGCCAGAGGAAGAGGAATGGGAAGAGGAGCTGGGTATGATTTCTTCATTTTTTGATGTTTTATGTATTTTCATTTTTTTTTTGTTAATACATGTATGTTCTGATAACAGTCATATGTACTTGCAGATTTAGGCCCAGAGCGACCAGCCGGCATATCTCCTATAGCTCGTAGAGATCAACCTGCAGCCGACCCTCAGCAGGCAAGGGGTGCCAGAGGGGAGGAGCTGCTGGTGCAGAATCTCGAGGGTCTTACCCAAGGGATTCCGGGCTATGCTAGGCTGGCGGACGTGCCCTTCGAGTACCAGAGGCACACAGTGGGAGTACCGACTCGCGTCCACCGTCTGCTGAGACGTTTGGTGCGAGCGGTGACATGCTATCATGAGCATCACCGTGATTAGACGCCTAGGTTTCATTTTTGCATATTTTTGAGGGACATGTCGTCCCAGGATCTATCAGGATGAACATGTATTATTTTTTGGACTATGTAACGCGCACGGCGCAAACATTATGACACACACGTATATATATACATATGCCTATGGTTTATTATTGTGCTTTCATGTGCTTGCTTGTATAATGTTTTGATTACAAATTACGCAAATGTCTATCTAATACATGATTAGCCAATGCATCAGATAATGTGTTTAATTGTCGTGGAATATGCTGATATGTGATAAAATCAAAGTTCCTTTCTAACAATCTCACACGTAAATACAACCTTAAAATGCGATGGTCTCTGACGGAATATTGCCCGTTGAGCTGGTGGACGACAAGTTGAGAGTCCAGGTTCACTACCAATGCACGAATGCCGAGATTAATTGCTTCAGCAAGTAGCTCAATTACATCACTGTATTCGGCAACATTGTTAGTGGTATGACCCAAGCACACACCTTGAAGATCTAGCAACTCTCCGTGAGGATCATAGATCGCCCACGCCGCAGAAGACAAATTGCAAGTGCTACGGCAGGCACCATCAGCGAAACCAACATAAGGTGCACTAGACATTTGCACAAGAAGCAGAAAGCAGAATAAGAGGCAAACACGCCTTCACACCAAAGCAAAACGTGAAATCATACACACATAACACACTTGCTAAAAACACACGTATGTACAAACGAGGTGCACGAAATCATGCATAGTACTTTTTCAAGTACAGCCCGTTTCGGGGCTTCCCGAGAGGGTTCCCTTCATAATCAATTAGCTCGTAGGCCCCTTTTTGCAAAACTTTCTTGACAATGTAAGGGCCTAGCCACATAGGCTCGAGCTTTCTTGCTCCCAGCTTATCGTTTGCCTGATCGTATAGCAGGACTAAATCTCCCTCAACAAAAGAACGTGGATGTACAGTCTGATCGAAGTGAGTCTTGACTCGCTTCTTTTGTGTTTCGATGGCCAAAGAGGCCAGGCGATGGGTCTCATCTAGCCGTTCTAGGTAAAGAAGGTGTTCTTCTAATGGAGTAGTGTTGGGAAGTAGTTCGACAGCCAATTTTAATGAAGGGATTTCGCACTCGATTGGAAGGGTAGCCTCTAGTCCATAAACTAGCTGAAATGGAGTGAAACCAGTGGCGTCCTTCACGGAGGTTCGGTAGGCCCACAAGGAAGGGAACAACATCAAATGCTAGTTAGACTTATGCATGCCAACGGTACGCTGAAGCATTGTAACCAAAATCTTATTGATAGCTTCAACTTGGCCATTGGACTGAGGGTAGTATGGAGTCGAACTATCGTGCTGTAAACCTAGCTGGGTTGTTAGTTCCGTCGTCATATGATTACGGAAATGCTTCCCGTGATCAGTGACGATGGCTTGAGGGACGCCAAATCGCGAAATAACATGGTTGAATAAAAATTGCACTGTTGTGTGACCGTTTTCAGTTAATGTAGGCATCGCCTCAGCCCATTTAGTAAAGTAATCGATGGCAACAATAATAAACCCATGCCCCCCGGCCGAGCAAGGGTTACAGGTCACATAATCAATGCCCCATTTTGCAAAAGGGCCGACGGCGACAACAGGGTGCAATGGAGCAGGAGGCGCTCGCATCTTCCGCTGGTATATCTAGCACTCATGACAAGAACGGACGGCAAGAATGCAATCCTTAAAGATAGAGGGCCAAAAGTAGCCAGCACAGAGGATTTTTTGGGCAGTAGCATATCCAGACATGTGACCACCACAGGCACCAGAGTGGCAGTCATTCAAGACACGCTCAGCTTCCTCGAGAGTTAGACAACGACAGAGAACAGAATCGGCGCTGAGGCGATATAGTGTATCCCCAATGATACGGTATGGTTGAGACTGATGACGAATCCTTCGCCGAGCATCTTTGGACACGCCAGGGCGAAAAGAGGACGTCTGCAGATATATAATGATATCCCCGTACCAGGGGTCGAGGGTGCTGATGAGAAATAAAGTCTCATCCGGAATGTGATCCTCTGTGTGAGAGGGCGGGGAAGAAGATGGCAAAGAGCAAAGTAACTCAGCAAAGACAAGGGATTTCTTGGACTTGGCAGTGGTAAATTCCAAGTCGAACTCTTGGAGGATGACAATCCACTTTGAGTACTTGCCCCCCAGCAACTGGCGTGACAAAATATACGTCATGGGGTTGCAATCAAAAATCACGGTAGTAGTGCGCAGCAGAATATAATGACGGAAACGTTGGACAGCACAAACGACGGCCAAAGCCAACTTCTCGACATAAGCATATCGAGTTTCCGTATCTAAAATATTGCGGCTGAGATAATATATAACATGCTCAGTGCCATCATCGTCAGCTTGAACGAGAACCATGCCGATAGTGGTGTCGGCGGCGGCCAAATACAGAGTGTAGTCACGATGATAGTTCGGAGGACGAAGCAATGGAGCAGAAACAAGGAGACCCTTGAGACACTCAAAAGATTCCTGAGTCATGGTATCCCAATGAAAAGGGACATCTCGCTTTAGTAATCGTGTGAAACCTTTGGCCACCTCGGCATAGTTTGGAACAAAACGCCGTAGAAAATTTGCTTTACCCTATAAGCTTTGCAATTGTTGTAAAGAAGCAGGGGGAGGAAGATTCACTATAGCCTCGACTTTAAGGGGATCCAAACGGATGCCCTCTCGGGAGACGACAAACCCGAGAAGTCGGCCGGATTCAACGCAGAAGACACATTTGTGAGGATTGAGTCTAATTCGGTAGTGTCGACAGCGAAGAAAGATCTCGCGAAGGTGAGTAGGGTGGTCCTGACGTTTGGCTGAATGAGCTAGAAGATCATCCAGGTATGGCTGTACAATGTGTCGAATGTCATGAAAAGCATAGGACATTGCACGTTGGAAGGTAGCACCGGCATTTTTGAGACCGAAAGGGAGCTTCTTATAGGCAAAAGTTCCCCATGGACAGATAAAGGCCGTCTTGTGTTGATCAGCGAGAGCAATATTGATCTGGTTATATCCAGAAAAACCGTCCATAAAAGAGTACATTTCGCTTCTGGCACACTTGTCAATAATTTGATCAATGAATGGTGTGGGGAAATTATCTTTAGGATAGGTGCGATTAATATCACGATAATCGACACAAACACGGATTGTACCTTGTTTTTTATTCACAGGTACGATATTGGAAACCCAATCTGTGAGCGGGATAGGATAAATAAAACCAGCTTTAAGAAGCTTCTCTACTTCGGCCTTAATAGCCGCAGCCTTTCTGGGGTGTACAGGGCGTAAATGTTGACGGACAAGCTTAGCACCTGGGTACGTGATTATCTCATGCACCACTATGCTAGGATCAATGCCGGGCATTTCTTCATAGGACCATGCAAAGACGTCACGAAATTCGTGAAAAAGATTGGAATAAAGTTGAATTTCCTCCGGAGTACAAGTGACTCCAATGTGAAGATGTTCGACAATCCCTGGTTTCACAGAGATGTCGATGGGCTGGGTTTGTGTAATGTTCGCCATATTTCCTTCAGAGGACACTTGATAAACTTGGATAGGTGTTTGAAGGATTTGAAATGGGAGACAAGGAGCAAACCGCTCGAAACAAGTAAGCATATCCTAATGGGCAGGTAGAAACGAGGAACGATGGTGAAAATCATGCCAAGGAGGTTCCTCGAGAGACATAGTCTCAATAATGGCTTCGTTGGAAGGGAATGTTTCTTTTAAAGGGTCCGAAGAAGTCTCATCTACAAGCCCTGAGGATGGATGGAGAACCTTGCTCGAAAGGGCAAGTTCAGAAGAGGGAGCCGATGCAGCAATGATTTCGACATAGTTGAGCTCGGCAGGACTCAACGGCATCTGGTCGCCCCAAGAATCTACTTGGTCGGTGGGAGGGAGGATCCACGGATCAGAACAAGTAGTAATCATATTGACGGAAGCGACGTTAGGAGGTGGGAGCGGAAAAACACCCATGAGGGCGGGATCTTTGAAAAGCCCGGCTCCCAGACTCTCAGATGATCTGGAGGTATGCTCCACAAAAGGAATATTGCCCTCAGAAGAGGAAGCGAAGAATGACAGCTGGTCTACAGTAACAATCTTCCCTTGATGAGGGAAATGGATGACACGAAACAAAGATGAAGCTACAGCTTGCATCGCGTATATCCAGCTACGTCCGAGAAGGAGGTTGTAGGTAAGAGTAGCATCAACAACTTCAACTTCCATTTCGACCATCTTCCCTTCCAAAGAGATGGGCAATCGTTGGATTATACCATAAGGACGGGATGCTCTTCCATCAAAAGCTTCCAAGGTTGTGGGAGACTGGCTCAGTGTCGGAGATCCAATAGCTTTCCAACAGGCAACAGACATGATGCAAGTAGAAGCACCTTCATCAATGATTGTACGATGAATCGTTTTGGAATCAATGATAACCTGTATAAGGAATGCGATTTGGGGAGGCAGTCTCTGCGTATGGCGTTCCAAGTCAAAAGTAATTAAATCCGAGTCGGCTGGGTCTATGCCACCGATAGCGGATAGCAAGGACTTCCTATAAGAAGGGCAGCTCTGGAGAACTTCTAAAGCGGACATAGCCAATGGAGTCTGAGCTAAGTCCTCAACGATATTGTAGTGTTGTGCAGCACGAGCATTTGGGTTGTAAGAAGATTTTCGGAGTACTCCTTTTGGAGGGGGTCGAATAGGCGTCTTAGTACTAGGTCTCTCGATGTGGAGTGGGCCTGAACTGAACGGAGGAGCACTAGAGGGGACCTCAGGCTCTTTCCCGACAGATTACGGATAATCTTTTGTTCGAGTACTGATATTAACAGGTAATGTTCCAGCCATAAACACTTGAGAACCAAAGGAAGAGGGAGGTTGAGAGGGGTCAGCCACCATTTGAGTTTGTTGTGAGGGAAAGGGTTCTTTGAGCACCGCAGGAGTCCCAGGAGCGCCTTTCAACAAACGACTAACTTCGAACCGCCTAGGGCAGTCTTTGGTATAGTGGTCTTCATCACAGATAAGACAAGGATACTTGGGTTTGCGCTTGGCACCTTCCTCGGGTGGAGGTTTAGGGGAGTCCTGTTTAGGTTGATCTGGCTTATTCTTCTCTTTCCCTTTCTTCTTTCCTTTTGAGGCTTTGTCTGCTGTGGTGGACTGGACGGCATTGACCTCAGAAGTAATATTCGAAGTGGGTGTTACCTGAGAAGTATGTTCATTCAAAGCATTTGATTTTTGCTTCCCAGGGTTCGCAGAATTTTCCTTCGAGGATGAATTAACAGAACCAATAATACTGTCAACAGTTGGGGTTGGCAGGGCTTTGGATGTTCCTGGTCTCGAGGCGTTAGGCAGATAATCATACAATGTACCTGACTGAGAATAAACCAAGTCAAGGTACTGAGCACGCGCGATGGCTTGCTCTTCAGTGACACACGCCCCCATGGCAATGTCCCAAGCTATTGGAGGAACAAACGAAGTTGTAAACCAATCAGTAAGAAGTTGGTCGGGAATCCAAAATTTGATCATACGTCTACGCCGTCTCCATTCATGAATGTGATCAGAGATATGCGTGGCCGTTGTCTGTCTTAAGGATGTCAGGAGGTGTGTACCCTTTTCATATCGAATGGGCAACTAAAAATGAGTGAGAAATGCCATAGCCAACGAGTTGAAATCCTGAAAGGATCCGCGATTGAGCTCAATATACCACTTAGTTGCAGAGCCAATGAGAGTCCTTTGAAAAAGGCGAAGCCGAATTGAATCATCAAGCCATGAATTGGATGAACACCACAGGTGATAAGTCATGACATGAGCTTGTGGATCTTCATTAGCTTTACCATCGAATTTTGGACAGTCACCGGGAATCTTTGTTGGAACCGGAGGCCAATATGGATTATGGAGAATAGGATCATTGGTCAGTTTGGACACATCCGGTAATTCTAAAGTCGCTAAGAAAGGTAACTGAGGATTGAAGGACATCTAGGGCTGCTGGTGGGATGGAACACCAGGGTTCCAACCAACTGGCGGTTGCCCCCAAGGGCTTGGTCCGGACGGATTTGGCCCTATAGGGTTTTGTCCGTAGGGATTTGGGTTCTGCCCCCCAGCGTTCCATGGATTACCAAACGGTCCTGCAGGAGCACCATATGGTTGCGGATAATTCTGATAAGGATTCGCCTGCAGTTGTTGATAATTTTGATATGGGGCAAACAAAGGTTGCCCTTGAGGTTGCTGGTAACCAGACGGTGGTTGGAATCCAAACTGAGTTTGAGAAACAGGCTGAGTTTGATAGACTGGTTGGGATTGAACTCCAACTTGCATTTGGGTCTGGGGTCTAGCTTGGGGCAAAAAACCGGGTTGAGCAGCGCCAGAAGGATGTCCTATAGGTTGGGCTATCTGGCCAGAAGGATGACCTTGTTGATATTGAAGTTGGCCTACCTGCCCAGAAGGTTGTACCTGCTGGGAGTGGAGTTGTTGTCGCACAACTGAAGGTTGTCTTGACGGACCAGATGGCCGAGTGGGCTGGGCAGTTGGTTGGCCTAATTGGGTTTGAGGCTGACTGACTTACCCAGAAGGTTGATTATACTAGACGGTGGGCTGACCAGGTGGTTGAGCAGCTTGTCCAGATATTGGACCATACTGGACATTGGGTTGGTTTGGGTTAACAAATGATTGACCAATTTGTCCAGTAGGATAACCTTGCTGGATACCAGGTTGGACTTGTTGAACAGAAGATTGACCTGAGTTACTAGAAGGTTGAGCATAAGAGGTGAAAAACGGACCACCAGAGGCGAAAGGGTTTCCTTGAAAGGATTGTCCTTGTAGGTCTTGATGAGGTGGTCTTTGGGATGGCGCAGATGATGCTTGGCCACCATGATAAGAGGTGGGACCCCAATCAATTGACAGCGGAACTGAAATCTCAACAGTCGGTTGAGACAATAAAGGCCCACCAAGATGTGGTACATACTGATCGTATGGGTCCTCAGGTGGGACGTTTGATGTAGGATCGAAGATTCCGAATAAAGAGGCCGAAGGTCGACTAAAAATAGGAGTCGAAGAAGCCACACATATCGTTGGAGCGGTTGTGATTGAGGTAATAGACGTACTGCGACTTTGTGGAGTAAAAGGTTCCGTGGTGGAAAAAGTGTGTTGCGACCAAATGGAACTCGTGAAGGGAGTTCCAGAAGACATAACATTTCTTATTGCTTTATAGCTCGGAGGTAGTCTAGGAGTGCTACTAACAGGCATAGATTCCGTTGCGGTGGGAATTTCACCGCTCGTCGCAATGGATTCGTCAGTCGAAGTAGGGGATACATCCTCCATGTCGGAAGAAAATGGTGTGGCTGAAACACGAGGAGAATTGTATTCCCAAAAAGGTATACCGTCCTCAGAAGGTTCCCAAACAGGGTTCCAATGAAACTCGTAAGTCTCGTCACCTGGAGCACGAGAACTAATTGGTTGTATACTCGGAACAACAGAAAGAGTTTCACTAACAATCGGCATCTCGGAAGACGAAATTGGTAATTCTGCCAGGATGAAACTTCACAAAATCCTAGGGAATCTAACGAGACAAGACCCTACTCAAACTAACACAAACAAAATCTAACCGGGTAAATGTGTATCATGGCCGAATAAATGTTAAGACAAAGGAACTGAACTTGACCATTTCATGTTTCAA
The DNA here is from genome assembly GCA_031772625.1 of Pinus tabuliformis. NCBI lineage: Eukaryota > Viridiplantae > Streptophyta > Pinopsida > Pinales > Pinaceae > Pinus > Pinus tabuliformis. The sequence goes on along the minus strand of CM062808.1, from coordinate 818,581,310 downwards.
GAGTCGAGAAAAGGACAAAAAGGTGACTCTAGTCTCCTTCGAATGTTTAATGAGCACGAAGTGACAAGACGCTCACTAGCACCTTTTCTTTTAAGGAGTCCGAAAAGGATCAAAAGTGACTACTCTGGAGAACTAGGCAAAAGGTTTACCAAACAATCTGTAAAACTGCTTATACACCTTGGCAATCAGATGAAAACCAACGACTTGCCGTACGGCAGTCAATCTTCCCGAATGCTGTGTTCAGTACATTACGGCTTATAAGGCGGCAGACACGGCTTCCGGTGGATAAAGGATGATAACCTAGTGGGGTCTCCACATATACTCGATGGTACATGGGAGCACAAATCCGTGCTAGACCACTATCGAGTCACAAGAGGAGGAATCACCCAACCGTAATGTGAAACAATAGTGACTAGGTTTAACGACGCCGGAACACGTCTCTAGCCTAGACCTCTAGAATGTATGCGTTAAGTTCCAATGCGTTGTTAGATTCATTCAGTTCGTTTTACAGTTGATCTTTGATTAAGTTTCAGTTTTTAGGTCCTACCGTATGTGATCTCTCAGAATCTCCTAAATGCAAACTATATGCCAAAATATATCATTCCGTTCAATGAATGCTAACTACAGAAGAGTTGAGATTTTCAAACAAACAAAATGATCACCAAACAATCAACAAAGATCCTAATGCAGCTAATAGCAATAAATGAAACTTTTTTTTTTTTTTCTTAAAAAGTGACTAATTGCCAATAACAATGAAGAATGCTAACTAATATAATGCAAAAAGATCATTTGTTTTTTTTTTTAAAATGGCATAATGCATTTAAACAAATTTCGAGAAATGATAACAAAAGTAAACAGACAAATTTCACTCAATGCAAGTAGAACCAAGTCTGAAACACCAAGACAATCTGTCAAAAACCTCACAAAGACCTCAATGAACTATGTGATCTAAGCCCAAAACGAAGTCAAGTGAAATCCAAAAGATCAATAAGTAGATTGCTCGAAGCACACAATAAAAGGTTTTGTCAACCACTAGACAAGTGCAGAAAACAACCAAAGAGTTGACTGGACAATCAAAGAATCAAAAACTCCCACGGAAGGCTCGATGTACAAAGCCACTAGATGCTCTAGGGCTGGGATATAAGATCGATGGAAAAAGGCAAACACCCGAAGGATAAAGGTAAAAAACCAGTCAAACAGAGTTCTGACACACTCCAGTAGCTGAAAAGGATGTAAAAAGACAGAAATCTGAGTTTAAAAAGCTTCCAACAAACAAACTGGCAAAGTTCACAGGACTGGCGTGACTGTCAGCCTGTAACTCGCGCTATTAAGGAATTAGCGCGAGTTTCTTTCGTGCAACCTGCGCCAACTGGCACGACTGTCAGGTAGAAAAACGCGCTAATAAAGTTTGCTGGCTTAAAAAATAAATCAAGCAATCCAAGGTCTGGTCGACAGTATTCAGACAGATCAAATAGCAAGAAACAACTTAAAAACTAACCCAGAAAGCTTATTTACACAAGCAAGCAAGAGAAAACCAAAATGCAAGACAAACTCCAAGTTGTTCGGTTCATAAACCAAACCGGAGATTGACTGAAGTGGCATTGATCTACTTCGCTAATGCAAAGCAATAGTGTTTCGAAGGCTGCCTGGCCGTACTTCAGGCTCTATCCAAGGTTTATGAATCAAGCAACAAATAGCTTCCCCAGTGGAGTCGCCAAATTGTTGGAGAGGTAAATCCCCTCTGCGGACATTGGCGATCCCACTAGCCCAAAATGGGTCTAGCAACAATCAATTAAAGCTACCATGCAAGTTCCTAGTTGCGAATTGAAAGTGGATTATGAGAACCAACCTAGAGTCCAACGCTAGTGTCGTAGACGAGTTGATACTCTCGTTCCCTTGCTCCGGCAGGTCACGATCCTCATGATCTCCGCGAATGGATACCTGCACATGCAAAGAACGAAGCGAATACAAGCATAAAATCCACTAAATACAACTATATATCGGTTAGAAAAGACATAGATCAAACATTATCATAATGAACAATAAGATCGGAACCATAACGATAGTCGTTTATTAATGAATAATCAACAGAGAGAAATACAACCAAAGTTCTGACATTGAATCTCTCCTCTGGCTGGGCGAGCAGCTACATATGTCTTGCAATAGACCTTTCTCTCTCTTTGATTATGAATACACAGTTCTGACTTCTGGTAGCATAACCTCCCTATGCTCCAAGAATCTTACTATCACTCAAGACAAGCATTATCACTACTACTCAAAAACTAGCTTGTCAAGTGCATGAGGACAGACTTTTATAGATGGAGAAGGGGAGGAAGATACAATGCATCAAGACACCCATTATGGATTGGCATTATCTCCAAAAAGTCGTTGTGGATAGATGTAAGGGATAGATGATGAATCTCGACATCTACAAGATTAGCTTTATCCTCAAAAGACTTCATGACTTGAAGGGAAAAAACATCCGGGCGCGCGTTTGTTAAAAATATTTTCCAAACTCGGTTGGCGCGGGTGTAACTCTAAGACAGAGCGCCAACTGGCGCGCCTTCTTTTGAGGATTTCCTTCATTGGCGTAGGTAGTACATTGTGGACCCGCGCTAATGGAAAAACGACACTTTTCAGGGATATTTTGCAGGAGATGTCTTCAAGGCACATGAAGTCCATACTTAGGGGAACATAATGCAAGTGTTTTTAAGTTATGTCACTACTCACAGGTCCCGGAATGAGTCCTCCAAAGTGCGGGAAAGGGGTAACAGGGACGGTGACCAATGGTGACAAATTACTGTGTAACATTTTTCGTAAATTTGTGTCTCCCAAGCCCGAAAAAGTATAAAATAATACTTGAGAGAACCGCTTGATCTTTACGACCAAGGAGTACTTTCATGATTAGTGTCTCTGATCTGAAAAGTAGAAAGCGATCAAGGACACGTCATTTTATTTCCAATATTGAATTTGAAACGACAAAAATCCAGCAATCTTTTCATGTTTTTACGGTCAGAAAAGGGCTATAAGAGGACTGTCTTTTAATTCCGTTTTAACGAGTGTAAAAGAAATGCTCGGCAATCTTTTCATGTTTTAGGAGTCTGAAAAGGGCTTAAAAGAGAACTCCAAGGTTTCACTTTTTCGCAAGTTTTAACGAGTTCGAAAAAATGATAAAAATGTACTCATGGTTTTCACTTTTTCATAAGTTTTAATGAGTTCGAAAAAATGATAAAAATGTACTCATATGGCCGACTTTCAATTTAATTTACGAGCAGGAAAAGATGGAAAGAACTCGGCATTTTCATTTATTTTACGAGAATGAAAGATAGCAAAATAATCTCGAGATTTTCATGAGTTTAACGAGTCTTGAAAATAACTGAAATTGACTCGAGATAGGTTTCATTTTTACAAAAGCTTGAAATAGAGAAAAACTATGCTTCAGAGACTCTAAAATTGAAAAACGCCGAGTTTCTCCTATACTGGACTCGTTAAAATTTCACAGTAAAGGACCTGTTCGATTACAAACAGGAACAAACCACTCCTTCTTAGGGTTCGAATCTAAACTAAGTTGGACTCATCCGAAGGATGAGCTTATAATCAAGCATATGTTATCCTCCTCAAGCTTGTAAAAAATAAAGAGGTACTTGCCAAAAATGGTGGGGGAAAAGAGAGAAAAATGAGCCTATTTGTTATCCTTCGTTTCAGAAAAAACCTTATCACCACTCTTGAACACGACACTTTTCATTCACCTGGGTTGGGAAATCCTTTGCCTAGTAGTTGATCAAACCACATTGAAAATCTTCAGCCGGTTCCGGGTATTAACTTTGGGTCAATTGTCACTAAGCCATCTGTCGTGTCGTTATGTGTTCAAGAGGTCACTGCAAATAAACCATTCATCTGAAAAATACCTGTCATCCATCTCGACCATCCCTGAGTCAGTCCTTACAGCTACATTTCTTCAACTTGATTTATGATTTCGTGTTGTGGGCTTCCCTGCAACTGGTCGCTTTCTATCGACATCAGCACATTATCTAGAAATATGACATAGAAATCGTCAGTACCTTGAAATCTGCATGCAGCAATGGCACGTTTCTCGCCTTTGACGACGGTTTACATCATTGACTTTCGATCGAAGGATTCCGTGACATGTTCGACATCAACGCATTCATTCACATCTCATGGATTGTACTGGGTACTTTGAGAACCATTGACATCACTGGTGGTCTCTCTCACACTTGTTAACAGTTTACATCATCGACTGGTAATCAAGTGGTTTCTACCATGTTTGACATCAACTCATTTATTTGCATGGATAGAATCGTACTATTTCGGGAAGTAGAAATGAAGACCTTGGATCTAGTTTCCACCATCTAGGCTGCGAGGAGTTTTGTATTCATTATATAGTAGACTAATCATAAACAAATGGCTGCATACATACTCTGTCTACATGAGTCTATGATTATGATGTACTGCGAAATCATTCCTATATCAGAGCAGTAGTTAGTTTGTTAGTTAAAGTTTTCAATCTGAGTATGGGAATGCCTACCTCAGCGATGATATGATCTTATATATGTATTTTGCGTTGAATATTTGCAGGTTCCGACTGGGCTCTCCACAAGATAATCCTTGAAATGATAAAGTACTTCACCCTTCCTAGATGATATGAAACCCTAATCTACTATAGGCTTCGCACTTTAGGGGGAAATCTGTTACACTAAAATTTGTCACCATGACTATTTGCAGTCAATATGGCTCCATCAGCTGTCATACTATCCTCCTTGGCAAGTCTTATACCTCTGCTCCTCATGTCAAACTCCAAGAAAGAGAGAAAGTCCTTAAAAAGTCAATTAACTCTGGTTACGCAGTTTCTCTTAACCTTACCTGCATGTACGCACCTCAAGTTCACAATACCTACGTACTTGTACGCTCTGTCTGTAAAGGGGTGGGTGCGTACTCCTGTAAAGGTCAAAAGGCATGAGTTTTACTTCAAAAAAGTTACTTGTGGTCGATTCTAGAGCATTCTAGAAGATGGCTTGACGTGTATTGAGCGCCTCCAGATGGTTCATGTATCCCTATGAAAGAGGAACTTATCCCATCAAGAGGGGAGCTATCCCATTGAAAGAGGGGCTTATACCATTAATGGTGGACCTAATTAACTTCCTCCAAGGCATTATAAATACAGGCATTGGGCCAGAGGGAGGATAGGTTGAAAGCTGAACATTCCTAAGGGTATATGCTGCTGAAATTAGGACTCCCTTATAGAGCTTGAGAGGAGAGATTCCCATCCTTTCTTAGCTTCATTTGGAAGTGGGTGAGCTGATCAAAGTAAAGGAGAACTCTTGCTGGACCCTGGGAGGGACCTGCACAACACCAAGGCACTGGTTGTAATGGTTTCTTTTCTTTCCAATTAATACAATTAAGTTCATTTTTCTGAACAAGTTGTTATATATAATTTGTTTCATATACTCCTTGGTCTTTATGATGAATATGTTTTATTATATGAGTTATTCAGGTGCTATGTAATCGTTTGCTTGTTAGTGAATGCAGGTTTCAAAGAGAAGGAGGAGCTCATCTGGATCGGAGAGGCTGGACTGCTACAAATAGCGTTGGACTAAAGGTATGCTTTAAACACCTGGTTGCTTGTATTTTAAAGGCATATTTAGGGAAAGATAGTGCTTGATTGTCTTGTTTGTCACTAGAAAGCCTTAGCTTCTAGGGAGGTGGGTTTTGTCCACAAAATTGATTCTTTCCGCATGACAAGTACCTTTGGGTTTTCGATTGTGGATCCGCATTAAATAGTTCAAATGAATAATACTCCACCATTGTTTCTTCCACATTTCCATGGTAAAATCCCTGAAGAGCCAAATTATTTTCTATTTGAATTTGATATACTGTGTAGGACTTATGATTATTCTTCAAATGCCCAAAAGCTAAAATGTTTCCCTACAACTCTCAAAGATTCAATCATATGCTGGCTCATGGGACTAGGAGGGAGTACTATAGCTTCTTGGGAATAGATGAAGGGGGTGCTTTTAACCAAATAGCAAGAATATTGCAAGATGAGAAAAACACAGGATGAAATTTTCACTATTACACAAGGTGAAGATGAGACCTTAGAAGATTATTTAGAAAGATTTTTATATATTCTTCAAAGGTCGAAACATAAATTTGATCTAAGTACTATTAAAACCTTGTTTCTGTGAGGACTTACTGATGATGCTAGAAATAATTTGAACTTGTTAGGACAAGGAGATATTTCTCAAAAGTCTTTTGATCATATTTGTGACTTGTGTGGGAAGTTCTCATGGAATCAATCTAGATCTGGTAAAGGAATTCGAAGTAATTCTAGAAATAACAGACTTAGATCTATGAATGTTATGATTATTGGGTTGGAAAATAAAATGGATAATATGAAAACTGAAATTATGAATATTGTTAGTAAACAGATAGATTTTTTAAAATTTCAGCAAAAATTAGTAGAAGAACAAGAGACATTGTCCATTTATTGTTCAAAATGTAAAAAAAAAGAATGTTTTACGTGAATGTCCTACAAATGTTAAGAGTGATAATAATTGTGTGATATTTACATGAAAACACCTTACTGAAGAATTCCCTTCTATAATAGGATTGAAAGTAGCATTTGAAGGAGAATGTCGGGAGCTTGAGCCTTTGCATGATATGGGAACATGATAATTTTTCTTGTACAAGTATGATTCCTGAACATGCATCATATTTTTCTGGTTATAATGCACCACAATATTCCTATCAAAATATAAATTACCCTCAATCTTGGAAGCATGGGCATCATTTTCAGTATGGGAAATATCCTCCTCCTTGGAAACAAGGATAGAGGGGACCACCACACTCTCATTATTCCTATCCTGCACCTACATAGTCATATCCTACAACCTATGCACCTTATCCCATGACACAACCTACATTACCAGTAGCCTTGCCTCAACAGACTCAGGCTATGCCACCATTACCATTACCACCACCCTTTCGACCACCTCAACTTCCTGCACAACCAGTACCAAACCCAAATAATAAAGTAGTGCAAATGATTCATTCTATTGGACCACTTCCTTTCCTTATTTATCAGACCATTCCAGTTGGGGTTAATGACCTTGATTTGAGATCGGGAAGGGTAGTAAATTTAGAAAAACAAAAACAAAAACAACCTATGGTGATAATTGAGGAGAAAAGTGAGGAGGAAACCCCTAATCATTCAAATAAATATGGCACCACTCGACCTGTTCCCACACACTTAGAGCCCTCGTCTTCTTCTTCAAACCAACCACCCTTTCCAAAGAGGTTGTTTATGGAGAAAGATGACCCCACTCCTAAGTATAACCTGGCTTTTGAGCTTAGGAATCTTTGTATAAAGGTCCCTTTTCTTCAGGCTATTAAAGAGATCAACATCTGTACTAAAATCATTAAGGAGCTTTGTCTTAAAAATCCAGGGAAGAAGAGATTTTAGCCTCACACTATCTAGTTTTTTGGAAGAGAAGATGAGTTAATGACATGATGTGTTCAAATGGAAAAATATACCAATTCCGGAAAATGATTTGTTTCCATTCAGATAGGTGATGTCCTTCTCCCCAATGTATTATAGACCTTGGAGTAGCCATCAATGTTATGACTAGTCAAACCACGAAACAACTCTGTTTGACTCACATCCATCCTACCGCTAATGTGCTTGAAATTACTAATAGATCTAAAATCAAGCTAGATGTGTGTTGGATGATGTGGTTGTCTTGATTGATTCATGGGAGTATCCCACAGATTTTATTGTGCTACAGCTAAAGAGTCATATTGGGGGACACCCTTTCATTTTGGAACGACCATGGCTTGCTAAAACAGATGCTTATATAGGATGTCACTCAGGTGATATGTATATTTCCCATGGAAACACTAGGAAAATGGTCACCGTATACCCACCTGCCAAATCTAACCAGGAGCTTCGAGATACCTTGTGTTTGGAGTATGATAGTAGTGATGAAGAGACTAGATCTATTTCTTTGATTCATTAGTATACATAATCGACCGAGGAGGGTGTGATTTAGGATTTTTTTAATAACCTAGACACAATGCCAAATTTTGAATCACTTCATAAGATTTTTAGTCCAAGCTTTTAGGGAAACTACGATCCCAACCTTTACCACAACAGAGTTTAGCTGGCTCCACCAGTATTATTGAGTATAATACCACTCTTTTTGAGATTAGTCCACGCAAATATTTATATATTAGCTCATACCTGGACTCATCCCAACAAGAGCAACTTGTGAGTTTATTACGAGACCACTTCGGTTTATTTACATGGAGTTACAAGGATATGAAAGGCATCCCTTTTGAATCTTGTACTCACCACATTTTTATTCAGGAAGGGTCCCGACCTGTTCAACAACCCCAAAGGTGTATGAATCCTACACTAAGAGAGATTGTTAAAGAATTACAAAAATTCTTAGATGCTGGTTTTATCTATCCTATATTTGATAGTCAATGGGTGTCCCCATTGGTCATAGTTCTGAAAAAAGATAGGAGATGGCGTATTTGTATTGATTGTAGAAAATTAAACAATGCCACTCTCAAATATTACTTTCCTCCTCCCTTCATCAATCAGGTGCTAGATGCCCTTTCCAATAAAAGGTGCTTCTCATTTTTACATGGCTTCAGTGGTTATGATGAAATACAAATTGTGCCCGAGGATGAAGACAAGACATGGGGAACATTCGCTTATCGAGTGCTTCCTTTTGGACATTGTAGTGCTATGACTACCTTTAAAAGGGTAGTCTTAGCTATTTTTGTTGACCTCGAGTCTATAGAGGTTGACATGGATTATTTTTCAATATTTGTTAATCATTTTCGGGAATCCCTTAAAAATCTAGAAAAATTACCTCATCAATGTCAAGAAGCTTTCCTTGCTTTGAGTGATAAGAAGTGTAGATTGATGTGCAAAGTAGGGGTGGTTCCTGGCCATGTTATCTCTGATAAGGATGTCCAGGTAGATCTGACAAAAATGGAATTTATTACACATCTTCCAACACCTAAAACACAAAGGGAAGTGAGAGGATTCCTTGGTCATGCAGATTGTTAGAGTCAGTCTTCGCAGCCTGTCAACAGGGATCAACATGAGCTCTTACTATATATGGTTTGGTTAGATGTTTTTCACATTATATTCAACACAAAACATGTCATAAGTCTATTCATCAGGAGTATCTCAGAAAGAGCTTTCCAAGGGTATATTACATTCCAAAAACCAGCTCCCGGATCAAAAGATATGACCAAATGAGTGATTGACTCAAAGACCCTCCCGTGTAGCAGTCCAAGTATTGAGTGATTCAGAAGAAGCTAGGAGGTGTCAGTAGCTATTCTTGTGGTTGGATTGTGATGGAGAAGGAGAGAACATAGAATTTGAAGGATTTTTATCGTGCTACTAATCTTCATCTCAACATATGGAAAGCTCGTTTCTCTACTTTGATTGAAAGAGATGTCATGTGCAGACGACATAGAAGTGGCATGTCAACAAAAAAGGGAAGAATCACTTTGCTCTACTTTTTGAAAACTTGTTGGAGATTCTCATTGTTTGGTAAAATGGTAGGGTCAGTAGAGAGGTTCACATTTGTTTTTCAAAGGGTGAAAATTTTCCCCACATACATGGGCAAATTGATGTGAGAGGATTGGAGTTTCAAATTTTGAATCCACCTTCATATTTTTCTCCTTTAAATGGAAGCCTATGCTTTCATGGCCAGAGAATATTTTTTCATAATGCTTGTTGCTTCTTTGGTGGAGTGCCGTTAGAAGTTTCAGGAGATTTCGGAATAAATCCCGAGGATGGAGAGTATCACCTTTTGTGCCATGTTCCAAATGTTGATGCCAATGCTCTTATGAGGACCCTTAGCGCAAAGCCTCTGTTGTTTCCTTTAGCAGGTTCATTGAAAGAATTTTTCAATTTTCAAGGCCCATTGGATATTCCTGTATTTGTAGGTGGTGGCATAATGTCAAATAAAAGCAATCATTTCATATCAAATATGCCTTACTCTGATGCGGCTGAAGAAGTCATGCGAAAACAAGGAGTTTGGGGCGGTAGAAGCTATAGGTCATGTGCCATTCTCATATGTGTCAACCAATTTTACTTTCAACACTGACAGCTGCATCACAAATGTGTATGGAATTCGAGCAACAATTACAGATGGTGGTGAAATGCGCGGTGCTGGAAATGCTTGGATCTGTCTAGAGGGTGAGATGGATGAATCTTTAGTTGATTTTAATTTTTTTGGAAATGTTGATTTTGACAATGTGGATCAACACTTTCTTCCTAATGGGGTCCAAACAATGCCTATGAAGCTTGGCAGAGGCAAGGCATCCAGATGATGATGTTCGAATGGATGTTGTCTAGGCTTCAACTGTGATCTCAAAATCATCAGCTTAACTTGATCTAAAAAAACAAAGAGCACTTGTAGCACAACCTACAGCAGATTTGGTAAATGACTACAATTCATTGGAAGCAAGAAATATGAATGGCACTGACATCTACAATGATGGGAGTGATTTGCACCAGTGCAATCTTGTTGATAAAATAAATGGGGATCTCTCCACGAGTGATCAAAGAAGGGTTGAAAGGCTACACAATATGGAACCATTCAGAGGTTATGGCACTCAAGAAGATAGAGTTGATTACTCAGGTCCGCTTTTGCCTCAATCGGTGAATATTGATGAAATGTTAGAAAAACATGAATGCAAGATCCAACAGGCCATCCGCAAGGCACGACAGGACAAAGGTAATGAAGAAGGCAGTTAAAAGGGGGACACTTGCACAATACCTGGTTGAACATGTAGGCTTGCTTTTATGGCTTTCCTCTGCTATCTCAAATTATACTCAAACAAAATCAGGCAAATTTGGTACATGCACTCCTTTTGGGTTGACTATCATAGTAGAGATGATTCAAGATTTACTCTCACAGAGAAGTATCATTCAATGGTTGCTTACAAATGGTCTTGAGCAACTCTCTCAAATTGCATCCCGTTTGCACTGGCTTCTTGTATATGATTCAGCTTTTCCAGGAGGGCATGATACATTCATCAAATCTATTCTTAGTATTCTCACATCTGCAGTTCATCTATCTCAGAAGTGGAAATTTTGTCAAACATGATTTTGCTTAACCTTTCAAGGTTTATTTGAGGTTGTATAGTTAATTGAATGTGCAGATCCTGATATGAACTCTAGGGATATGGTTAAACTTGGAGCGAAGTTCGTTCTTTCTAGTTCACCACCAGCAGTGAAGACAATCGCAGATAAATTAAAGCTATTAAAACTAGGGATGTGGGCTTGTTCTAGTGCCATGCAAATGCATTCCCTTTCAAATTTTGAAAGGGAAACACCTGTTGACAAGCAATGGAATTTACTGAAAGATCAAAAATGTCAAGATTCATTGATGGAGAAGTTGTTGCATTGGTTAGTAGCATCTGCCATCTTTGGAATGCTTTCTTGGACAACCAACTGTCCAGAGAGAACTAACCTGACATCCTTATTTTATTTACTTGAAAGTTTAAAGACATCAAGGTGCCTCTCTGAAATGGAGCGAGATTCCAAAATTAACAAGGGTTTGGCCCAGTTAATATTATATCTTCACAAGCTTGTTGAAGTGCACTGCAGAGAGTTGTCATCAGTTGTCGCAGCTATTAGCTTATTGTTGCTTTTAGATGGCACAGATCTCATTGATGGAACCTCTTCCCATGGCACATTTTCGAGCTTGTTGATTCTTCTTTTGTCAGAGGTTTCATGTCCAGTAGAGGCCAACACTTCCTGGCTTGGTCATTTAACAATCCTTGGAGAGACTTATCTTCGCAAATATCAGATGTGCAAAGATTCTATGAATATGAAGTTTGTCAGGTCTTGTTGATTACTTTTGAAAACTTTCTATCAAGTACAACACCAAATTTTCATTTTAGTGCCCGAAGGAAAAAGTTGGACTTGCAAGTTACTTCACCTCATTTGGCAACAGAATTGTCTGATAAACTTGATGCTTTAAAGCTGGAAATATGACTTTGGAAAAATACGATGCCAATGTTAATTCTACTATGGAAACCTCAGTTACTAAACCCTGTGATCAACAGGAGAAAAATGGAAATACGGCTTCAGAAGCAATGCCAGGTTCATCATCACCTTCAGGAGAAAATGACTTTACATCTTCACATGATGAGAGGATCCTTAGTACATTAGACATATCAACAAAGGATGAGATTGATTTTAATTCTGAAACTCAGAAGCTCGATAATTTGAAAGGCTTTGAAGAGTTCCAAATGGAGTAAAAGAGGAAAATTAGTGGTGAAAACTGAAGTGTCAGAGCTACTAGGCACAAATCCAGCAGTGGTTGAGGAAAATCTCAGATTTCAGGGCTTAATATCAGCAGTCAAAGATTGAAACAACAGTAAAAGGGTAGATTTTGTAGATTTGAACCCTTAAAGGAAGCAAATCTTGACCAATATTCACTGATTTTGGTTTTCAAAACAACTCTATTTGCCATAGCTCACGAGAGTTTTATTGAATATTGTTTGGTTTTGATATTGTTTAGTTTTGATATCATTTCATGATAGGGATTTTAGGATTAATTTTAATTTCTATTTTTTATTTCCTATATTGAGGAAAGTTTAAATGATTTTGTAATATTATAAATAGGATTAGTTTTAAGATGTAAGGGTTCGATTTTGGCAGTAGAGAGGCTGCTTGGCACTGTGTAAGGTTTTCTTGAATATCATTTTGATAAAGCAGTTTTCTTCCCTTTGGACATGGGATTCATCACAGTGTTGACGTTTAGTATGTTTTTCCTTGTAATTCACTTACATATTTGGTTTTTCTACCTTTTTCAACAATATCTAAGAGATATGTTAGGAATTCATCTGTAATGATGCTCCTTTCATGATGATTTTGTTGTTAGTTGTAATGGTTGTCTTAGTATAATTCATCCTTTGCTAGATGCTCTATTGAGCAACCTCGTGAATCTCTTTCGTCTAAAGTTGTTGTTGCAGATCCATCCTTTGTTTGATGCCTGCAGGGCAACGTGCTTTCTCCCCTATGCTACTCACATTCACAAACTTTATCTGGCTAAACATGGCACTTAATTTTCCCCAAGTTTGCCAACAGAAACTGGCATTGACTCCATAGCCCAATCATCCTTTCTCTTGTTGTTTCGACCCAAAAATTTCATACAAAATCCCCGCACTCCATAGCTAGCCTAAAATTTTATTTATTGCAGCCACATATTGTTGGCAAAGAGAGAGCCCTCTCTAGTTTGGCAGGGCTAGATGCCAGATCGAAGCTTGTTCTGTGGTTACCTTGGAATTTCCTTTCTTAGCCTTGAGGTTAATTCTGAGTAGAAAACATATTGGCACCATTGCCGGGGATGAGGTGACAGATCTTCTTCGGGAAAGATCATTCAAGTTGAAAATCTGATAGCTGATGGTGGACAACAGTCAGACACATATGAAGGCTGAAATCATCTACCTGATGACTCCAATGTTCAAGATCCTGATCTTCGACTTCACTGCCAAAGAAATCCAGCTTTCAGAAACGTTGATGGTAATCACCGATGACAGGGTATGTGGCAAATCCGTTATCTAGTGAAATGTTATTGATTTTAAGGGATGAGTTAGCAAAAGTTCATATGAATTAGAGTTTTTTAACATCATTACTTCTTAGCTTGAAATCCAGCGGACTCACACTTGAGAATAAATATTGTTTTCTTGGCTTAGTTGTTGAAAGATTGGAAAATGAAATTGAACTATTGGATGTTCAAATTAAGTCACATGAATTCCAAGAACCTAAACAGTTCTTGGAAAAGCTTCCCCTCCCAAAGATGAAAAGGTAAGGCTACCCATAGATGGTTGGATGGAAGGATGTTATGATTTACAACGAGGATGTGACAATCTCCAGCCATGATCATATGTTAATGAGTTGGGGCAGCAGATAGAATCTAGTTTCTATGATCCTATAGTAGCATATATGGAATATATTTTTAATTTGAAAGAAAAACCAGGTTTCCTTTTACAGAGCCAGACGTACTATGGGTATATATCGCTGGTATGATTTCCAACTATATTCTGGTTCAAACACTATCAAACAACAATATCATTGTCACAATTGCTTGATTGGTTGGTCTGGCATTATAGCATTACTTGATCTATTGATTTTGCATTAGAGTAGGGTAGATTTGTAAATAAATAAGTTTCCCAAGGCAACATTTTAGTTTCCGATATTTGTTATGTACAGGTTGCAATATGTGTATGTTTGGATTGGTATGAGTTGTTTTGAGTTTGCAGCTCTTTGATCGTATTACCCAATGGATGAGGCACTTGGTCTGTGGTGTTCTTGACACCTCCAAGGAGCTTCCATCCCCAATGGAGACAATGCTAGAGTCAGTCTTTGCAACCTTTCACCAGGGATCAACATGAGCTCTTACTATGTCTGGTTTGGTTAGATGTTTTTCACATTATATTTAGCACAAAACATGGCATAAGTTTTTTTTATCAGGGGTAGCTCGGAAAGAGCTTTCCAACGATATATTACACTCCAAAAATAGGCTCCCAGATCAAAAGATATGACTGAATGAGTGATTGACTCAAAGACCCTCCCGTGCAGCAATCCAAGTATTGAATGATTCAGAAGAAGCTAGGAGCTGTCAGTGGCTATTCTTGTGGCTGGATTGTGATGGAGAAGAAGAGAACATAGAATTTTAAGGCTTTTTATGATGCTGCTAATCTTCATCTCAACATATGGCGAGCTCGTTTCTCTTCTTTGATTGAAAGAGATATCCTGTGCAGATGACACAGAAGTGGCATGTCAACATAAAAGGGAAGAATCTCTTTGCTCTGCTTTTTGAAAACTTGCTGGAGATTCTCATTGTTTGGTCTAATGGTAGGGTTAGCGGAGAGGTTCACATTTGTTTGTCAAAGGGTGAAAATTTTCCCCACTTACATGGGCAAATTGATGTGAGAGGATTGGAGTTTCAAATTTTGGATGCACCTTCATCCTTTTCTGCTTTAAATGGAAGCCTATGCTTTCGTGGCCAGAGAATATTTTTGCATAATGCTCGTTGCTTCTTTGGTGAAGTGTCGTTGGAAGTTTCAGGAGATTTTGGAATAAATCCCGAGGATGGAGAGTATCACCTTTTGTCCCAGGTTCCAAATGTTGAAGTCAATGCTCTTATGAGGACCCTTGACACAAAGCCTCTATTGTTTCCTTTAGCAGGTTCATTGAAAGCAATTTTCAATTGTCAAGGCCCATTGGATATTCCTGTATTTGTAGGTGATGGCATAATGTCAAAAAAAACAATCATTTCATATCAAATATGCCTTACTCTACTGCGGCTGAAGAAGTCATGCGAAAACAAGGAGTTTGGGGTGGTTACAGCTATAGGTCATGTGCCATTCTCATATGTGTCAGCCAATTTTACTTTCAACACTGATAGTCACATCATAGATGTGTATGGAATTATAGCAACAATTATAGATGGTGGTGAAATACGTGGTGCTGGAAATGCTTGGATCTATCCAGAGGGTGAGATGGATGACTTTGCAGTTGATTTTAATTTTTCTGGAAAATTTTATTTTGACAATGTGGATCAACACTTTCTTCCTAATGGGGTCCAAACAATGCCTATGAAGATTGGCAGAGGGAAGGCATCCAAATGATGATGTTTGAATGGATGTTGTCTAGGCTTCAACTACAATCTCAAAATCATCAACTCAACTTGATCTAAAAAAACAAAGAACACTTGTAGCACAACCTACAACAGATTTGGTAAATGACTACAATTTGGTCGCAACAAGAAATATGAATGGCACTGACATATACAATGATGGGAGTGATTTGCACCAGTGAAATCTTGTTGATAAAATAGATGGGGATCTCTCCATGAGTGATCAAAGAAGGGTTGAAAGGCTACACAATATGGAACCATTCAGAGGTTATGGCACTCAAGAAGACAGATTTGATTACTCGGGTTCGATTTTACCTCAATCGGTGAATATTGATGAAATGTTAGAAAAACATGAACGCAAGATCCAATAGGTCGTCTGTAAGGCACGACACGATAGAGGTAATTGTCAAGCCAGGCAGTAAGTCTTCAAAGCAAAATTGATTCGTATGTTTTATTCCTTCAGGTAGGTCTTCATTATGTACACGAGGGAGAGACTATTCACTTCATATCCTCATGACTGTTCATATTACTTATTTATTTATTTACATTATATTCACCCAATCCTGATGATTAGGTGTCAACATTCCCCCCCTTAATTTGAAGGAATGTTAGTGAGTCCAAGCATCATTCTGAATCATTCAAGATTTTCTCTTCCAAGCGCTTTGGTGAAGATGTCTACAATTTTCTCATTAGTGGAACAATGACGGAGATGGATTGTTTTGGCCTCAACATGATGTTGAATCAGATGATATTTAGTATTGATGTGCTTCGTTCGATCATGGAATTTGGGTTCTTGGCCAACTTTATTGCAAAGGTATTGTCAATCATGAGTGGAGTTGATTGTACTTGTTTTACCTGCAAGTCTTCAAGAATTTTCCTGAGCCACACAATTTCTTTTGTTGCTTCAGCTGCTGCCATGTATTCTACTTATGTTGTGGAATCTACTAGAACTAATTGTTTGCATGATCTCCAGGAGACAACTCCTGATCCACGACTCATAGCATATACTGAAGTAGATACCCCAATTTCTTTGTCTCCATCAAAGTATGAATCAGAGTATCCAATCAAGCTGAAGTCGTCCACCTGTGTATACTTGATTCCAAAGTCTTCAGTTCCCTTCAAGTACCTTAGAACTCTTTTTGCAGCAGATGAATGTCCCTCACAAGGCTTTTGCATAAACCTGGATAGGATTCCAACAGCAGACGAAATGTCTTGTCTGGTAGTAGTTAGGTAGTTGATACTTCCTACAAGTTGTCTGTACTTTGTTGCATCCTCAAATTCTTTTCCTTCAATAGATGTGAGCTTTAAGTTTTGTTCCATTGGAGTAATAAGAGGATTGCATTCTATCATGCCAAACTTATTCAACAAATCTCCAATATATTTCTTTTGAGAAAGAAATATAGACTTTGGATGGTGGGTTACTTCAATACAAAGATAGTAATGAACATAGCCCAAATAAGTCATTTCAAATCTTTTTCCCAATTCCTTCTTTATGGATGCAATGTAGCTTTCATTGTTCCCTGTCATTAAAATATCATCTACATATACCACAAGATATACAACTGTTTTTCCAACTTTCTTGACAAATAAAGTTGTATCATCAAGATCATAATTTTTGAAATTGAGTTTCAGAAGATGCTCATTTAGTTTTTCATACCAGGCTCGTGGTGGTTGTTTGAGGCCATACAAGCACTTCACCAGTTTTCATACTTTATGTTCATGTCCTTTCACAGCAAATCCTTCAGGTTGGGAAATAAAAACATTCTCTTTTAGATCTCCATTTATGAAAGCAGTTTTTACATCCATTTGATGGACTTTCCAACCATTCTGAGCTGCTAGGGAAAAGAGTGTCCGGATGGTAGCCCATTTTTCTGTGGGGGAAAAGTCTCCTCATAATCGACCCCTTCCTTCTGTGCAAAACCTTTTGCCACAAGCCTAGCTTTGTGCTTGTTAAGTGAGCCATCAGCTTTATACTTGTTCTTGCAGACCCACTTGCAGTCAATTGGTTTGGTTCCTAAAAGAGGATCAACCAGCTTCGAAGTGCCATTCTTTATGAGGGCATCATACTCCTTTTGCATCACTTCTTTCCATTCATCATGAGAAGCAGCTTCTTTGAAGGAAGTTGGTTGAAAATCTGTAGACAAGTTCAATTCACAATCATAAGAAACATCCATATCAACAGATGAATCAGAGTCATCTACATCACCTCCATTTTTCCGGTTTGAATTACTAGTTCCTGTCTTTCCAACCTCATCAGGATGAACACTTTCAAGTGTCTTTGTCAGCCACTTTTGGGGACCCTTCTCATATGGTCCAGGATACTCTATTGATTGAGTTGGAACTGAATCAAGATTGAGTCTCCCAATTTTATCAATCACATCACTTAAAGCATCATTTGTTGTTGGAGTTTCATGCGGGGGAGAGTGTTCTTCAGAAGAATATTCCACATGTTGATCTAGTATAGGAATCCCCCCTTCAAGATGTGGAATATGATTATCAAATTCTTGAAATGATTTTGCTTTTGCGAATCTATCCAAGTGATCCTGCCACTCAACAACATTGTCAGTTTTGGATGATTCAAGAAAAATTACATCTCTATATACAAATTTTTTTTTATTTACTTCATCATAGAGACGGTATGCTTTGGAGGTGTTTGAATACCCCAGGAAGATACATTTATGACTTCTAGCACCAAGTTTTTTTCTATGTACCTTTGGTAACAGGTGGAACCAAAGACCTTGAGATGCTTTACTGAAGGAACATGTCCATATCACATTTCATATGGAGTCTTGTTTCTAATAGCATTAGGTGGACATCTATTTTTTATATATGCAACACATAGAACAACATCAGCCCAAAACATTATCTTTACATTTTTGAAGAAGAGCATGGATCGTACCATATTTAAGATTGGCCTATTCATTCTTTCAACTACACCATTCTGTTGGGGATTACAAGGCACAATTGTTTGATGTTTTATCCCATGTTGGCGAAGATAGTTTTCAAATTCATTTGATGTGTACTCTTTTTCATTATCAGTGTGAATAGACCCAATATGAGATTGTGCATCATTTTCAATCCATTTATGAAAATTCTTGAATGTTTGAAAAGCATTAGATTTCTTCTTCAATAAATAAACCCAACACATTCTCGTGTAGTCATCAACAAATGTCATCATATATTTATTTCCATTTGCAAAAGGAACAGGCATTGGACCACATAAATCTGAAAGAATGAGTTCAAGTTTTCTCTGTTCTCTTGAATGTGAATCATGAAAAGACTGTTTGCTATGCTTTCCTAGAATGCAACCATCACATTGCTTAAGTTTCCTAGGAATTGTAGGCAAACCATCAACACCATTTTTCTTCAATAAGTGGAGGCTGTCATAGTTCAAATTTCCAAGTCTAGCATGCCATAATAAACTTGATGGAAGTGTACCTTCTTCATTATGAGAATTGTATATGAAATGTTGTGCACGAGTAGAGGTACCTTGCAACTTGAGAAGCCTTTCTTCTTCTATTCCCTTCATGACAAGTGAGTGGTCAGATGCTTTTCTTACCTCAAGCTTGCCATCAAACATATGAATGGAGTGACCTTACTAGTGGATGTGAACCAAGGACAACAAGTTTCTCTTAAGCTATGGGAGATATAGAACATGATACAGAAGAAAGTCTGGAAGACTAGGAAATTTAAGCTAATTGTGCCAAGCCCTGATGGCTTGATTTTTAGTTGGTCTGCAAAGTATACTGCTCCATCAACATTGTCAGTAAATTCCTCAAAAAAATATTTTCTATGAGTCATGTGGTAGGTTTCTCCTAAATCAAGCAACCAATCATTTTTCCAAGAAGCAAGTGAAGCATTAAATAAATCTTCATTTACTCCAATATTACAATGTGCCACAACATAGTGAGTAGATTCAAGTGCTTTACCTTTGTCTGTATCATCAGTTTTACCTTTCTGTTGGTTTCTTTGCTGCTCAATTTTGTCCCATGGTAGCTTGCATGTAGAGGCATCATGTTATCCATTTCTTTTGCAGCATATGCAGTGCAAATCTACATTTTCTCCTTGAGAGTGTCTGTCCCCCTGCCTCTAAAATATATTCCTCTTCCTCTTCAACCACCTCTTCCTCTTGAAGAATCTTGAGCAGGATGCTTTTATTTATGAGCAAGGCACACAACCTTTTCAGAAGATTCAGGGGTTGTCTTCTTTCCAAAAGCTTTCTCTCTTTCAGCAAACTTTTTCACAAGAGAGTCAAAGGTGATATCTTTGAGATTTCCATTTGCTTGCAATGACTCAAGATAATTGGAGTAAGTAGGATAAAGTGCCTTGAGAAAAGCGATAAGAGGAATATCTAGTTCAACCTTAGTGGATTTGATATCATGCATTATAGACTTTACTTCAGATGCAAGAGCAAGAGGATCATTATTTTGCAGTTCAAGAGTGAAGAGTTTAATCATGAGTTGAACAAATTCAAGTGCAGAATGTGAGTCATAGAGTTCTTTCAGCTTTTTTAAGGCTTCAAAAGAAGTTGAAAATGGCGAAATATAGCAACTCACCTCTTCATTTACAGATGTTGGGATTAATGCATGAGCTTTGTTGTTGTTTTTTTCCCAAATGACGAGCTCTTTGTCGAAGGTAGGCTGCTCTGGCTCTTTTTCTCCTCTCCGACACAAACTCCTTTCCATAACTCATTGAAAATGAGGGTGTGTTTTATCATCTGGTACCACTCAAGATAGTTCTCCTTTCCAGTGAGAACTATTCCCACAATAGATATGATTGAATGCATACTGTAAAAAATACTTCTGCCAATATACAGTAAAATTCTACTTCTGGTGGTAATTTTTAAAAAAATTACAATTCAAAGGGGCATTCTCTCCATATAGGGCTTTGTACTATCTTTGTATTTAATGTTAAGGATGAAACCCAACAATAATAAATGAAATTTGATTACTATAAAACATTTCCCCAAGAAATATTCAGATCAGCTATGCACTCTCAAAAATATTTCAAATCTCTTCCTCATAAATTTTTTCTATTTTTTGCAAGTTATAATGTATAGTAATCAGTGCCAAAGTATGGAAAAAATTGCTTCATAATCTTCCAATTCTCTCTATCTGATACCAGATGCCACACAAATACTTATGGAAGAAACATTCTTCAAAATAGTTCAACATAGTGTTCTGAAATACTTATGGAAGGGAGCAGCGTTCAAAACAACGAAGCAGCGTTTCGGAGTAGAGTTCTTCACAATCACTCGCCGCACTAGCATTCTTCACAATCGCTACTAATCTCACATGCACTTCTAAATCGCTGCTAATCGATGCAAGAAACAAAAATATCACTACCACGACAGCGTCACGATGGCTCTTGGGGCCACGCGGCAAGAGAATAATCCACCGAAACATCTTCAAACAATATTCCAGTTCTAATTTCGTCCCTCTCTCAACGCTTTTCGAATTTCGGCAGTAAGAATAGTAGATAGACTGCGCACTAGGCACGCAAAGAGGTAGTGAACAGACTACGCAGTAGACAGAAAGGACGAAGAGCATAATAGACATTGGATAGAGAGTAGTAGGCAGAAGGGAGTTACAACTATTTTGGGAGTTGGCTCTGATACCATGTCAGCCCAAGTAGTAACTCCTCAAAGAAAAATTGATTTGTATGTTTTATTCCTTCAGGTAGGTCTTCATTATATACATAAGGGAGAGACTGTTCACTTCATCTCCTAATGACTATTCATATTACTTATTTATTTATTTACATTATATTCACCCAATCCTAATGATTAGGTGTCAACAGTAATGAAGAAGGTAGTTAAAAGGGGGACGCTTACACAATACCTAGTTGAACATGCGGGGTTGCTTTTATGGCTTTCCTTTGTTGTCTTAGATTATACTCAAAAAAAAATTACGCAAATTTGGTACATGCAGTACTTTTGGGTTGACTGCCATAGTAGAGATGATTTAAGATTTACTCTCACAGAGAAGTATCATGTAGTGGTTGCTTACAAATGGTCTTGAGCAACTCTCTCAAATTGCATCCCGTTTGCACTGGTTTCTTGTATATGATTCATCTTTTCCAGGAGGGCAGGATACATTCATCAAATCTGTTCTTAGTATTCTCACATCTGCAGTTCGTCTATCTTAGCAACAGAAATTTTGTCAAACACGATTTTTCTTAACCTTTCAAGGTTTATTTGAGGTTGTACAGTTAATTGAATGTGCAGATCCTGATATGAACTCCAGGGATATTGTTGGGTCCCTATAATACTAGTGATTACCCCATTACTATTGTAGTTATACCCCTTATTTATATTGTTGTGGCCCTATTACCCCCATATTGTTATTTCTGTGCCCCATACAATCCCTCTATTGTTATTTTTGTGGCTTTATATTATTATTGTTAGGTCGGCTGGATTATATTATGACTCCTTAGACTCCTATATATAGAAAGGAGGTTTTGTCATTTGAATCATCAAAGAATTGTTCATTTATGTAATGCAAAGGAGGTTGCCCCCTCGAAGAGGTTGAATTCTAAGGCGTTGATCTATCTTTTCTATCTTTTCTTGAGCTAGTTTCGTAACATTTGGTATCAGAGCTTTGGATTCTAGGGTTTCGCTACTCCAAACAGGTCATCGTGGCATTTTCGCTATAAGTTTTTTTCTGTGAGGTTTCAGAATTCGCAAAAAAATCCTATTTGAGAAGAAATAGTGTTGAACCTTGGGTCCGAATTTTAGATCATTTCGTGCTATATTTTCGGAGATATGATCTGAGGAAGTTGCGCTTTTTGCAGACTCCTGAATTACATTCTAAACAGGTGACCTAGGGAAAATTGTCATAACTTTCTCTCTAGAGATCGGATTGAAATTTTGTAAGAAGGTACAGAAAGAGAACGGACTGTAGTTTCTTGTATGCATTTTTCAGATCCATAGGTCAAAACATTGACTTGTGGCATGTCGTACAAGTTTGCTCTACTGAATTAGTCTAAAATAAAGTCACTGTGGGAGATTTCGCATAACTCTTCCTTGGAGAATCCAATTTGGGTCAGATTTGTGGCATTGGAAAGAGTACGCAGAAGGATACATTAGGTTGCAATTTCAGAACTGGATGATCCAAAATTACAGAGATACATCAGATTCAATATCAGGCTTCTACAAAGAAAAAAGGTGTCTAGTTTTTTTAAAATTTTTGCGTAAGCTTGGTTTGAAGGAATTCAAAGGGCATAGTAAAGCATTATTATCGGTAACTGATGCCCCAAGGAAAGAAAATGCAAACACTGAGTAAGGAACCTGAAATATCTAGCATGACTCATGAAGAAGAGGAAGAAATGCTACATGATATATCAAAATTACAAGAACAAGTGCAACAAATGTCACGCTCACAAAAGCTAACAGAAGCTAAGATAAATGGCGTGGAATCTAAGATAAAGGGCATGGAAGCTAAGATGGATGATTCGAACATAGATTTGAAGAGAGACATGGTAGATTTAAAGACAGATTTGAAGACAGACATGGATGAATTGAAGATAAATATGAATAAGTTGCTAGAAGAAATGGGAACTAAGGATGAAAGGGTACTAAAAGAAACTCATGATGAGAATAAAAGAAATGTTAATCATGATTCCATAGATGCTAATGTTGGATCAAAGACTCACCATATTCCAAAAATCAATATGAGGAAGTTTGATGGCAAGGATCCTGCCAAATGGATATTACAGATGGAGCAATTCTTCGATCTCAATAATGTGCAAAACACACAAAAGGTACGTATGGCAACTGTATATTTGGAACCAAATCAGTTTGTATGGTATCAATGGCTTTGCTCTCGTAAACAATTTATCACTTGGGCAATTTTTACGGAAGAATTGATAGCACATTATGAGGATACAAAAAGCAATACTTTTTTTAGCCAATTGATAAGTCTCAAACAAAAGGGTTCAATAATGGAGCACATTGAGGAGTTCCAAAAATTGAACATAAGGGTAAAAGATATTCCAGAGGAGCATAGGGTTGATGTGTTCATAGGGTCTTTAAAGGATAATATCCAACATTATTTTCGCCTTTGGGAACATGATTCATTAGAGAAGGCATTCAGGTTAGCAAGAAAAATGGAAAGCAAAATTATGGCAACCAAGAAGCATACCACTCACAACTATAAATATGGAAGTGTTGTTTCCCCTAGTCTTCCACAACCTATAAGGTTGACACCACAAAAATTGGAAGAAAAAAGAGCAAAAGGGCTTTGTTACAGTTTTGATAGCAAATACACTAAAGGTCATAAGTGTGCTAAGAATAAATTATTCTACATAGATTGTGAAGAGGAAGAAGAAAAGGAGCAAGAAAGGTCAAAAGAAGAGGATATACTCCAGGAAAAAAGCCTAGATGAAGAACAATTAAATCCGACCATATCTTTTGATGCATTGGCGATAATTACCACTCCTAAAACCATAAAGATAGAAGGACAAATCAAGAAGAAAAAGGTAATAGTGTTGATTGATTCAGGAAGCACCCACAATTTTATTCATTGTAGGGTAGAAAAAGAATTGAATTGCTTCCTATATCCAGCACCAGAGTGTCAAATGATGATTGAAAATGGAGGAACAATAAATTGCTCTGGAAGGTGCCATAATATCAAGCTATCCATGGGAGAATATGTATTGACTAGCCCAATGCTTTCCATTCCAATGGGAGGTGTTGATGTTGTACTAGGAGTCCAATGGCTACAATCCTTGGGTACAATAGCTTTTAATTTTCAAGAACTTTTCATCAAATTTTCTACAGAAGGAAAGGAAGTTGAATTAAGGGGTATTGCAGGGAAACCAGGAAAGATAATCAGCTCTAATGGTATGACAAATCTTCTAAAAAAGGAGAAAAGAGGTGTAATTGCACAATTATGTTCGCTAGATGTTTCCACATCGGAATCATCTATTTCTCTAGATCTCCAAAAAGTCCTGGACAATCATTCCAGGGTATTTGAGACTCCCAAAGGTCTCCCACCTATGCGTGATCATGATCATGCTATTCATTTGATTCCAAGAAGTGTTCCTCCAAACATCAGGCTGTACAGATATCCCTATGTCCAAAAAAGTGAAATTGAACATATGGTTGCAGAAATGCTAGAGGCTGGTATAATTCAACCGAGTCAAAGTTCTTTCTTTGCTCCAGCAGTATTGAGGCACAAGAAGTATGGATCATGGCGCATGTGTCTGGATTATAGGGAGCTCAACAAGCTCACTATTAAAGATAAGTTCCCTATTCCTGTCATTGATGAATTACTGGATGAATTGCATGGATCAATTTACTTCACCAAGTTGGATCTTCGTTCGGGATATCATCAAATCAGAATGAAGATTGAAGACATTATGAAAACAACATTTAGAACTCATGAGGGTCATTATGAACTTTTGGTCATGCCTTTTGGCCTTACCAATGCACCTTCAATATTTCAAGGTTTGATGAATTCAATTTTCAAACCATTCCTTAGAAAATTTGTGTTAGTATTTTTTGATGATATACTAATCTATAGTAAGTCTTGGAAGGATCATGTTGAACATGTTGACAGGGTGCTACAACTATTGGAGGAGAAACAATTATATGCAAAAAGATCCAAATGTTTCTTTGGAGTCCAGGAGGTGGAATATTTGGGTCATATTGTATCTCATGAAGGAGTTAAGGTAGACCCTAGCAAAATTAAAGCCATTAAGGAATGGAAAATCCCCACATCCATAAAGCATCTGCGAGGATTTCTTGGGTTGACAGGGTATTATCGCAAGTTTGTTAAGAATTATGGGAGAATAGCAGCACCTCTAACAACATTATTGAAGAAAGATGCATTTTCATGGACTCGGGAAGCAACAAGGGCCTTTGAACATCTTAAAGAGGCAATGTGCCAAGCACCGGTCTTAGCTACACCGGACTTCACAAAAACCATTATTGTGGAATGTGATGCTTCAGGAAATGGAATTGGTGTTGTTCTAATGCAAGATGAAAGACCCATTGCTTTTGAAAGTCGTCCAATCAAGGGAAAGTTTTTAAGAAAAGCTATTTATGAGAAGGAAATGTTGGCAATACTCCATGCACTTAAGAAATGGCGACCCTACCTAATGGGAAGACACTTCAAGGTAAAAACGGATCATGATAGCCTTAAATACTTTTTAGAACAAAGATTATCCTCTGAAGAGCAACAAAAGTGGGTCACAAAGATGTTGGGTTATGAATTTGAAATCATCTACAAAAAAGGGAAGCAAAATGTGGTGGCAGATGCACTCTCAAGAAAGGATGAGGATGTGGAAGCATTGTTGTGCACCATTTCTATTATCCAACCAGATTGGATAAATGAAGCAAGGGAGGAATGGAAGAATGACGAAGAAGTTTGGGCACTTATTCGAAAGCTACAACAAGATTCCAGTACGTCTGATACATTTAGCTGGAAAAATGATTCGTTATGGTACAAATATCGCTTATACCTCTGTAAGAATTCCCAGCTAAAACAAAAAATTCTTATGAAATTGCACACTTCTCCCTTAGGAGGGCACTAAGGATTTTTAAAAACTTACCACAGGGTTAAGAAGGAATTTTTTTGGGATGGCCTTAAATCCGATATTCAAAAGTTTGTGGCGGAATGTTTGGTTTGCCAACAAAATAAAGTTGAAACAATTAAGACACCGAGTCTACTACAACCTTTATCCATTCCAAGCCAACGTTGGGAGGAGGTTTCAATGGATTTTATCACAGGTTTACCCAAGTCTGAGGGAAAAAGTGTCATCATGGTGGTAGTTGATAGACTTACCAAGTATGCACACTTTTGTGCATTATCACATCCATTTAAAGCCAGTACAGTTTCTACTGCATTTATGGAAACAATTCAAAAGCTACATGGAAACCCAAAGATTATTGTAAGTGACAGAGATCCCATTTTCACTGGAAATTTTTGGACAGAATTATTTTCTTGTCTTGGTACTCAGTTAGCTCATAGCTCATCTTATCATCCTCAATCTGATGGGAAAACTGAGATAGTAAACAAATGTTTGGAAGGATATCTTCGTTGCTTTGTATCTGATAAACAGACACAATGGGTCAAATGGTTGCCTCTAGCTGAATGGTGGTATAACACTTCCTTCCATACAACAACAAAAATGACCCCATTTACGGCACTTTATGGGTATCAACCACCATCCATCACATCATATTTAAGAGAAAATTCTAAGGTTCAGGCAGTGGAACATCACATCAAACATCAACAACAAGTCCTCCAACTCTTAAAGGATAACCTCGTGTTGGCACAAAATAGAATGAAACAACAGGTAGATCAACATCGCAGTGAAAGAAGTTTTGATGTAGGTGATTGGGTATTCCTACGGCTACAACCATATAAGAAAATGTCCCTAAAGCAAGCTAAGAAGGATAATAAATTATCACCAAAGTATTATGGTCCGTACAAGGTGTTGCAAAAGATTGGTACTATGGCATACAAATTGGAGCTTCCTGCAGCTTCTCGATTGCACCCAGTTTTCCATGTTTCATGTTTAAAGAAGGTTATAGGCAACAAGCTCCCAGTTCAAACAATATTGCCAGAACTTGACGAGGAAGGAAAAATTATATTGGAACCGGAAGCAGTCACAGAAACAAGAACTCGACAGCTATGAAATCGATCAATTTCAGAGTATCTTATCAAGTGGAATAACTTATCCGCTGAAGATTTCACATGGGAGGATGAGAATTTTATGCAGAAGTATCCAGAACTACTCAAGCGTTGAGGACAACACTTTTTTGAAGGAAAGGGGCATGTTGGGTCCCTATAATACTAGTGATTACCCCATTACTATTGTAGTTATACTTCTTATTTATATTGTTGTGCCCCTATTACCCCCATTTGTTATTTCTGTGCCCCATCGAATCCATCTATTGTTATTTTTGTGGCTTTATATTATTATTGTTAGGTCGGCTGGATTATATTGTGACTCCTTAGACTCTTATATATAGAAAGGAGGTTTTGTCATTTGAATCATCAAAGAATTGTTCATTTATGTAATGCAAAGGAGGTTGCCCCCTCGAAGAGGCTGAATTCTAAGGCGTTGATCTATCTTTCCTATCTTTTCTTGAGCTGGTTTCATAACAGATATGGTTAACCTTGTAGCGAAATTCATTCTTTCTAGTTCACCACTAGCAGTGAAGACAGTCGCAGATAAATCAAAGCTATTAAAACTAGGGATGTTGGCTTTTCTAGTGCCATGCAAATGCATTCCCTTTCAAATTTTGAAAGGGAAACACCTATCGAAAAGCAATGGAATTTACTGACTCCATAGCCCGATCATCCTTTCTCTTGTTGTTTCGACCCAAAACGTTCAAACAAAATCCCCACACTCCATAGCTAGCCTAAAATTTTATTTATTGCAGCCACATCTTGTCGGCAAAGAGAGAACCCTCTCTGGTTTGGTAGGGCTAGATGCCAGATCGAAGCTTTGTCCGTGGTTACCTCAGAATTGCCTTTCTCAGCCTTGAGGTTAATTCTGAGTGGCTAACAAGGGCTATTACAGAAGATTCATTGAATTTTTTTCTAGGATAGCTACCCCTATTTTTTGTTGGGTGTGTGTTATATTCTTTCCATGACTACCCCATGTGTGGGGTGGTCATAGGAAGGTGTTGTTGGGAAAAGTATCTATTCAGAACACCCCTATCCCACTCTAAGGTGTGATAGTGCCTTAGCAACAAACAAGGAAAACTACTTGAGTATTCTTCTTCATGAGATGTAAATGAGGAGAAAGGATGTAACTAACCTGTGTCTTTCGCTAGTTTGTTGATCCAATCGCTCCTCTCTTCAATAGCTCCCAGCTCCCTGCTCCCTTACCGGCCCAGCTTCATCGAATTCCTGCAAGATCACAAGAGAGAGAAACTACACGAAGATATAGATATACATTCATAAAAAGCTCAGGATCAGATTAAGCTAAACATGCAAATATAACAAAACATCACTGATACACAGCATGTAGGAGAAACTCAAATAATTTTATTGATATGATAAGAAAGTCGAAGAGGAGATACAACCAAGTGAGTCCCGATCTAGCATCTACCTCCCAGCAAAGGAATCCCTTCCTCTCCTCCAACAAAGCATAAATCACCCAATGTACTAATCTCAATCTAAAACCAACAGCAGTTCTCTGCAAAGTACAAAATTCCAGCCTCCGGATCTCTGGGATGAGGGATCCATATATAGATGTAAGCAGAGAGGATGAGTCAGCTTATGTTTTGACTTGTGGCTTCTCTCTGTCAGTTCTTGCTTCCACTTGGAGACTGAGAGCCTCTTACTCATCACTTGGTCGAATTTAGTGAGGCAAGTGTCATTGGAGAAGATTCTGGAAGCTTCCATGGTCTTTCCACCTCGTTGAATGACTCTGCCACTTGTCATTTCCCACTCAACGCACCTGGGTAGTGCATTCAAGTGCGTTGCAACGCACCTAGCCAGTGTATTTGGGTGCTTTGCAACGCAGGCAGCTAGTGGAGCTTCTAAATTGATCCTGATCTGACTAGTTCTGAGTGGTTTTTGGTGGAGAACTTCTAGGAGAAGCTGTCATTGGTTGACCTTGTTCCTTTCGGGGCAGGAACAACACTTTTATGGACTTTGGATCCCTTGGATTATGGACATTTCATGCTCAAAGCTGTAAGGCACAAAAATGTCTATAACAGTTGCCCCCTAAAGTATGAGGCTATTTATCGGGTGAAATGCTTTATTAGGAGGATCCGAAGTTCTTTCAATACTGGGAGGAGACCTGTAATAAGATACAATACAATACATTATTTTTCATACTGTTTTTCATGATCTAGCTGAGGCGGGCATTCCCATGCTCAGCTTCATAAATTCATTTTATGTACATAGGACAGACAATCGTCTGATGGTAGACTGATGATCCTGATGAAATCATCATCCTTTTGGTAGGATGATTATCTGTTCTGCAGTGTTGTACATGTCAATGTCTTTATTTTTCCTGAATATATATTGCAGCCCGGATGGATGAAACTAGATCCGGGGTCTTCAATCTCGTTCGATCTTCACTCTAAGTACAATTCGATCCATGTGAGAAATGTTTTGAAGTCGAACATGGAAAGACATCGCTTGATTACCAGTCAATGATATAAACTGTTAACAAGCGCGAGAGGAATCACCGATAATGATAATGACCCTCAAGGTACTGCAGTACAATTTACGTGGTGTGAATAAAGGACTTGGCGTCGAACACCACGCAAAATCTTTCGGTCGAAGGTCATTGATGTATACCTGTCGCCGGAAGTGAGAAACTTGCCATTGAGGCATGCAAGCTTCAAAGTACTGAAGGGGGTGTTCCTAGATCAACTTCTTGGATAATGAGCTGATGTCAACAAGAAGCGATCCGTCAAAGGAGGGCCTTAATGAATCCCACAACAATGACACGGAACGGAGCAAATGATTTTGATGGAGGTGAAAACGATCTGATGATATATGGTTCAGGGTGGCGGTCATGAAAGAATGAAGTATAATGTATGGTAGTAGATGGGACATGGTTGACTTCTGTCATGCGGAAAGAGTCGACAGTGCGGACACAACCGACCTCCCTAGAAGCAAAAGCTTTCTAGTGACAAACAAGACAAATAAACACTACCTTTCTCTAAACATGCATTGAGAATACAAGTAATCAGGGGATCTTAACATACCTTTAGTCCAACGCTTTGTAGTAGTCCAGCCTCGCCAATCCGGATGAGCTCCTCCTTCTCTTCGAAACCTGCATTCACTAACAAGCCAAAAGATTAAATAGCACCTGATAAACTCATAAAACAATACATATCCATCATACAGACCAAGGAGTATATGAAACAAAACATGAACAACAATCTGTTGAGAAAAATGAGTTCATTTGTATTAAGAGGAAACAAAAGGAAACATTACAACCTGAGCCTTGGTGTTGTGCAAGTCCCTCCTAGGGTCCAGCAAGAGTTTTCCTTTACTTTGATCAGCTCACCCACTCTCAAATAAGGCTAGGAAAGGATGGGAATCTCTCCTCTCAAGATTTACAAGGGAGTCCTAATTCCAGCAGCATCTACCCTTAGGAATGTTCAGCTTTTAACCTCCCCTCCCTTTGGCCCAATACCTGTATTTATAGTGCTCTAGAGGAAGTTATTCAAGTCCACCATCAATGGGATAAGCCCCTCTTTGGATGGGATAGCTCCCCTCTTGATGGGATAAGTTCCTCTTTGGTAGGGATACATGAACCATCTGGAGGCGCTTCATACACGTCAAACAAGCTTCTAGAATGCTCTAGAAATGACCACAAGTAACTTTTTGGGAGTGAAACTTGCGCCTTTTGACCTTTACAGGAGTACGCACCCATTGCTTTATAGACAGAGCGTACAAGTACGTAGGTATTGTGAACTTGGGGTGCGTACACGCAGGTAAGGCTAAGAGAAACTGCGTACCCAGAGATATATAGATTTTTAATGACTTTCTCTCTTTCTTGGAGTTTGACATGGAGAGCAGAGGTATGAGGCTTGCCAACGAGGATAGTATGACAGTTGATGGAGCCATACTAACTGCAAATAGTCATGGTGACAAATTTTAGTGTAACAGATTGCCCCCTAAAGTGCAAAGCCTGTAGTAGATAAGGGTTTCATATCATCTAGGAAGGGTGAAGTACTTTATCATTTCAAGGATTATCTTGTGGAGAGCCCAGTTGGAACCTGCAAGTATTCAACACAAAATACATATATAAGATCATATCATCGCTAAGGTAGGCATTCCCATACTCAGATTGAAAACTTTAACTAATTGACTATCTACTGCTCTGATACAGGAATGATTTTGCAGTACATCATAATCATAGACTTTTGTAGACACAGTATGGATGCAGCCATCTGTTTATGATTAGTCTACTGTATAATGAATACAAAACTCCTCGCAGCCTGGATGGTGGAAACTAGATCCAGGGTCTTCATTTCTACTTCCCGAACAGGTACGATTCTATCCATGCGAATAAATGAGTTGATGTCGAACATGGTAGAAACCACTTGATTACCAGTCAATGATGTAAACTGTTAACAAGCGTGAGAGAGACCACCAGTGATGTCAATGGTTCTCAAAGTACCCAGTACAATCCATGAGATGTGAATGAATGAGTTGATGTCGAACATTTCACGGAATCCTTCGATCGAAAGTCAATGATGTAAACTGTCGTCAAAGGCGAGAAACTTGCCATTGATGCATGCAGACTTCAAGGTACTGATGATTCCTAGGTCATCTTTCTAGATAATGTGCTGATGTCAATAGAAAGCGACCCATTGCAGGCATGCCCACAACACGAAATCATAGATCAAGTTGAAGAAACGTAGCTGTAAGGACTGACTCAGGGATGGTCAAGATGGATGACGGGTATTTTGCAAATGAATGTTTATTGCAGAGACCTCTTGAACACATAACGACACGACAGATGGCTTGGTGGCATTTGACCCAAAGTTAATACCGGGCTAAAGACTTTCAATGTGGTTTCATCAACTGTGAGGCAAAGGATTTCCCAACCTAGGTGAATGAAAAGTGTCGTGTTCAAGAGTGGTAATAAGGCTTCTTCTGAGACAAAGGATAACAAATGGGCTCATTTTTCTCTCTTTTCCCCCACCATTTCTGGCAAGTACCTCTTTATTTTTTACAAGCTTGAGGAGGATAACATATGCTTGATTATAAGCTCATCCTTCGGATGAGTCCAACGTAGTTTTGATTCGAACCCTAAGAAGGAGTGGTCCGTTCCTGTTTGTAATCGAACAGGTCCTTTACTGTGAAATTTTAACGAGTCCAGTATAGGAGAAACTCGGCGTTTTTCATTTTTAGAGAGTCTAAAAAAAACTTAAGAAGACTCCAGGCTGAACTTTTTCGTAAAGTTGTGTCTCCCAAGCCCGAAAAAGTATAAAATAATACTTGAGATAACCGCTTAGTCTTGCGACCAAGGAGTACTTTCATGATTAGTGCCTCTGACCTGAAAAGTAAAAAGCGATCAAGGACACGTCGTTTTATTTCCAGTATCGAGTTTGAAATGACAAAAACCCGACAATCTTTTCCTATTTTTACTGTCAGAAAAGCGCTACAAGGGGACCGTCTTTTAATTCCGTTTTAACGAGTGTAAAAGAAACGCTCGGTAATCTTTTCATGTTTTAGGAGTTAGAAAAGGGCTTAAAAGATGACTCTGATGTTTTGGTTCGTGAAAAATGATAATTTTCCCTGAAAGTCCTTTTGTCCTGCACAAAAACGACACATTACTCATACCTGTTTAAGATAAGCAAAAATGCATTGAGAAATATCCTTCCATGGTGAAAAATAAACAAACCTAGCATTCATTTATCCAAAAAACCTATAAAAAGACCTTTTACCATGTCATTTTTACCATTTTACTATTGAGGGAGAGAAAAGGGCTTTTGGCAAGAAACTTCCCGTGAACTTTGTGGAGAATCCGACCGTCAGAATCGAGTGCCGTCTCTTTCAGGTATTTCACAACATCCTCCTCTTTGTTTTCATCCGTTTAGAATTTCATTTTAAGCCTTAGTTTGATTTTTTGGGGGCTTTGGGGTTTTAGGATCCGCTTTTCGGGGTACGCAGGTGCCCCATGGGCGACCTGCGTACCCCGACATTTTCGTTAATGGGAAAATGGCAGGATTACGCAGCTTACCTTCAGAACAGCTGCGTAACCACGCTCTATTTTCTGAAAGCGGGGTGCGTACTCCGCGCAAAGTAAATTTAAAACCCCAAATCTCAAAACTAAACCATTAATTTTTTATTTAATGAATTCTAATGAATGTTTTCTGGTGTGTAGATTGCCCACCATGCTTGATTGGCGCGAAAGAGAACACGAAGATTTCGATTTGGCCACAATAGATCATCAAACTTCCATTGATGCTTTGAAGGCATGCGGTCTCTACAAATACTGGGCCATACCTGGCATGAGGGCCCAGGTGCGATTCTTAGAATGGCTGGTTGAAAGGTGGAACTTTCAGGATCAATGTTTTTACATCGGAGGGCACCAGCTCGAGATAGAGCCCTCAGACATATATTTTCTCACTGGTTTGCCTAATAGGGGCGAGCAACTGACTCTGTCCGGGACTAGGCCGGGTGGCCAATCCCTTGCTAGCCTCCGGCTAGAGTGGTGCAATAATCAGCACCAGGAGAAGGGGATAGAAATCAAATACATATCCCTGCCTGAACTTATGGTAATTGCCTTTACAGTTACCAGACTCTGCGGCGCAGCCGCCTTGCATATTGCCACCGGGTCCCAAATGCGGATGGCGATAGATTGCTTTCGAGGCACCATTTTCAACTGGTGTGATGCTGTGTTGGCCAATATGAAGGGCTAACTGACTAGGGCAAAGAACGAGCAATTAAAGACCTTTGGGTATGGGCCTCTAGTTGTGAGCTTTGCCCTAGAGAGGGTTTCGATGCTGATCCCATAGCATCTCACTGTTGCAGTTGGGCCTCCTCGGGAGCCAAAGTTGATGCGATGGGTTGCGGTGATGGCCCGGCATCCTGATGAGGGAGCGGGAGTTGTCCGATTTCCTGCGGGTTACTTTCACTGGTTGGAGGACCAGGTCTTTGCGATCCAGGATTTTCCTTATGCTGGAGTAGATTTTTGTAGTGATCCGAACATGGCTCTTCCACAGGGAGAACAATGGGACGACAGAGGTACTTCATTTTTCACAAGTTTTTAAATTATTTACTTTTTTTTGTTTTTATATCGTCTCAAAACTGACAGTGACAACTTTCAAAATGCAGATGTAGGTCCACAGCGTCCGGCCAATCTCCGGCCATTCGAGAGAAGATTACCAGTTGCACGAGCACCGACCCCACAGGATGCGGCCGCAGAGACCTTAGCCGAGTTGTAACAGGACCTAGAGCGTCTCACGGCGGACATACTAGAGACGACTATAGACGATATTCCTATCTGACTTCATCGCTATGTGGTCGCAGTCCCAGGACCTTTCAGGAGGTTCCTGTGTAGGGTAGCGCGGGCAGTGGTGTCATATAGAGAGCACCACCAGTGATTGGCTAGTCACTTTTTGTAGACACATGTGACATTTTGGTTTTTTGTACTTATCATTTTTGCCGATCATAAGGTGTTTTTCAACCTATGATCGAAGACGATGTATATTTTTTGACACACTCCTATCTATATATATTATTATTACCGGCTTATTTTGTTAAACATGTATGATGAAATGTTTTTAAATTTACATTTATGATTATCGCAAATGTCTGTCTAACATTCGAGAAGCAATTGCATCTGCTAATGTATTTAATGACCTTGTAATATGTTGATATTCAATGTAATCAAATTCACGTTCCAAGAGGCGCACTCTAAAAAATAACCTTAATAACACTGGATTTCTAATGGCATATACTCTATTAAGCTGTAATACAACGAGTTCAGAATCTAACCTCACTATCAAACTCCGAATCCCAAATGAAATAGATTCAGATAATAACTCAATCACTGCACTGTATTCTGCAATGTTGTTTGTTGTTTGACCGAGGCTCACCCCATGCATAGAAACTAACTCGTCAGAGGGCGAATAGATAACCCAAGTTGCGGAAGAGATATTCCGTGTACTATGACAAGCACCATCAGCAAATCCAATGTACGTTTGGATAGGCGTCGACATCTGCAATATCAAGAGTAAAACCAAGATAAGCCAGAATAACGACTAAAAACACACTCTCTAAGCTAAGCACACTGTCTATACTAACAAATACACCAGCTAGAAAGAAAAACTAACCTAACTAAATCTCCATACCCATATTTTAAGCATAATACCTTTTTAGGTAAACTCCATTTCTGGGCTTACCCAAAGAGTCCCCATCAAAATCTACCAGCTCATAGGCCCCTTTTGCTAGCTTTCGCTTGACAATGTAGGGCCCATGCCACATAGGAACGAATTTGCCAGCACCTAATTTATCGTTAGCTTGATCATATAATAGCACTAGGTCTCCTTCCGAAAAATTACGAGGGGTCACGTTGCGATCATACTGAGCTTTCATCCTTTTTGTGTGAGTCTCGATTGCCAATGCAGCGTCACATCGAGTCTCATCTAATTTAGCTAAGTATAATAGACGCTTCTCCTCTTCGGAAGTAGCTGGAAGAAATTCGACAGCCATTTGAAGTGATGGGATTTCACATTCAATGGGTAACACTGCTTCCAAACCATAAACTAGTTGGAAAGGAGTGAACCCTGTTGATGTTTTCACTGAGGTTCGGTACGCCCAAAGCGCTGAAAATAACATGTTGTGCCAATTCGACCGATGAATACCAATGATTCGTCGGATCATGATAACTAGAACTTTGTTGATGGACTCAACCAAACCGTTTGCTTGGGGATAATAAGGAGTAGAACTATCATGACATAAACCAAGCTGGCCTGTAAGTTCTGTCATCATAATGTTTTGAAAATGGCGCCCATGGTCAGTGATTATCGCTTATGGGACACCAAACCTAGCAATAATATGATTGAATATGAAAATCGTAGCTGTCTTGCCGTCTGCCTCGAATGTAGGCATCGCCTCGGCCCACTTAGTAAAATAATCAACCGCAAGGATGATATACGCATGCCCCCCGGCCGAGTGAGGGTTACATGTAATAAAATTCATACCCCATTTAGCAAAAGGACCAATGGCAATTATAGGGTGGAGAGGAGCAGGTGGCGCACGCATCTTGTGATCAAACACTTGACAGTTGTGGCATTTTCGGACCGCAATGATACAGTCTTTAAACATGGACGGCCAGAAGTAGCCAGCACGCAACACCTTCTGGGCTGTGGCATACCTAGACATATGACCGCCACACGCTCCAGAATGACAGTCATTCATAACCCTTTCTGCCTCTTCATGAGTTAAGCAATGACGAAAAACCAAATCTGCCCCACGACGATAAAGAGTATCTCCAATAATTTTGTACTGTTGGGACTGGAATCGAATTTTCCAACGTTCCGACTTTGAAGCTTCAGGCCGAAAGGATTGGGTTTGGAGATAGACGATTATATCCCCATACCACGGATCTAAAGTGCTGATGAGAAACAAAGAATCGTCCGCAATGGGTTCCTCTGCCACAGTTTCTGTGTCAGCACGTGGGAAGTCACACATCAACTCTGCAAAAAGTAAAGATTTCTTAGACTTAGACTTTTCAAATTTGAAGTCGAACTCCTGCAGGATAACGATCCATTTAGAGTACTTGCTCCCTAGCAACTGTTTAGTCAAAATATAGATCATAGGGTTGCAATCTGAAATGACTGTAGTTTTACGGAGAAGAATGTAGTGGCGAAAACGTTGGACAGCTTGAACAGCTACCAAGGCCAATTTCTCCACATGTGAATATTTGAGCTCAGTAGGATTTAATGTCCTACTAAGATAATATATCACATGTTCCATTTCGAATTCATCTTCCTGTACTAACACCTTCTTCTTCCCACCGTTTTTTGATTTACCCGTAGATGACTCTACAGTGTGAATATCAGCGGAAATTTCAGGAGAAGACTCTCCTGTTGGGGAATCTGGTAAGGTTATAATGGGCGAAGAATTCTTTGAAGATTTCTTCTTACATTTAGTATTTACCGTACCAATCATGCCATCAGCAGCTTGAGATCCCGAAGGAGCAGCAGCGATTTGATTTGACTTTGGAAGATCTGGGATCTTTTCATGTAACGTACCTGACTGAGTGTAAACTAAGTCAAGGTACTGCGCTTGAGCAATTACTTGCTCCTCAGTAACTACTCCGGCCTTAGCTACGTCTTCAATAATCTTCGGTAATAATGATTTAACAAACCATTCAACTAAGATTTGGTCTGGGATAAAAACTTTCACTAATCGCCGTCGACGTCTCCATTCATATATGTGATCGGAAATATAAGTGGACGTCGACTGTTTTAATGAAGTTAGTAGCTCCGTTCCATTATCATATCTGACCGGCAACTGAAAATGAGTTAGGAACGAGGTAGCTAACTGACTAAAATTGTAAAAAGAGGCCCGTGGTAACTCAATGTACCACTTGGCTGCGAGACCAATGAGCGTACGCTGGAAAATACGTAAGCGGATCGAATCATCCGAGATGGAATTTGAAGCACACTAGAGGTGGTAAGTCATCACATGATTGGACGGATCCTCTCCAGACTTACCTTCGAACTTGGGTATATCACTGGGCAACTTATTTGGCATTGGCGGCCAAAACGGAAGATAATTTATTGGATCGTTCGTTAGGCGCGACAAGTCTGGTAAATCCAAAGTTGCGATAAACGGTAATTGCCGATTAGGATCCCTAAAAATCTGGGTCACAAGACCAGTCCCAGGAGGAGGATATCCTGGATAACTTGGAATAGGTATCGCATTCAGGATATTGTATCCTCCTGGAAAACCAGGATTAACTGGACTGTACTGGGGTTGCTAAGGTTGTTGATAAGTGTACCCAGGATACGGTTGATACTGGTAAACCGGCTGTTGGACAGCAGGCCCGTATTGGTACTGTCCCTGGTATGATTGATAAACGAATTGTGGTTGACTAGTGACAACCGTACTTAAACCAGGTTGTCCTACAGGCATCTAAACCGTAGTTTGAATCGTAGATCCAGACAATGGTAAAGATGTCTGAGGAGTAGTTGCAGAGACAGTAGAAACCAGAGTTGTCGATACTCCAGAAGCAAGTGTGGTGGAAGGAGCAGATGTTGCGGTAGTTGCAGCAGTCGTTTGAGATGGAGTACTAGGTGCAATTGGCGGCTGAGTAACTAGCGAAGGTATAGAAGTTTGAACATTAGACTGGACTGGTTGCTGGGATGGACCAGCAACTAAGGGTTGTCCATCTTGAGATGACAACTGTACACTTGGCTGCAACACCTATTGAACTTGCGATGGATCCCACATTATGTTCATTCTGGGGTATTGACCCATGACAGGTTGAGGATATTGAGATCCATAATCGGATTGAGGGTAGGATTGATAACTAAAAGGCACAGTTCCTGTACCTTGAACATATGATTGACCTTGAGGTGGTTGATAACCTTGACTCGAGTATTGACCTTGAGGTTGATAACCTTGAGGTAAATACTGATACTGGGGTTGACCTTGACCTTGAGGTTGATACCCTTGAGGTAAATACTGATACTGAGGTTGACCCTGGGGTACATATTGAGGCTGGGGTTGACCTTGAGGAATGTATTGTACTATGGGTACATACTGTCCTTGAGGTTTCCCCCCAGACACAATTTGTGTACCTTGAGGTTGCCCCTTAGGCGTTAATTGAGGCTGCCCCCCAGGCGGTAATTGGCCACCTTGAGGTTGAGAACCGGGAACTGAACCTGACATCATGTAAATGTCCCCTACACCCAACGGTTTATTACCATTGTTTCCAGCTAATAACCCATGTTCAATGGGTTGAGGAGATGCTCCCGCAAAAGTACCAGAAAGTGACTGATACCCGGAGGGAATAGAAGGACCGCCGTACAAGAAAGATTCGGGAGATTGAGTGAATACGGACGACTGACCAGACATATTTACAGGAGTATAAATACCTCCAGGTGGAAAAGGAGTACGAGGTGGAGAAAAACTTATTCCTGAGTTGTCTAAATAATTGGTTAACGAAAGGTACCAAGTAGTACTTCTAGGAGGACTGTAAAAGATAGATTCACGCTCCCTTAGATCAATAGTAGGTTGATGTTCAAGGATAGATACGCTAAATTCTTCCTCTGGGGCAAGTTCTTCAATAGCTATCAAACCAGCGGGAAGATTTTCGGTGATGACTCTTTCTACCCTAGGTGAATCAGGTGCACTAGAAGTTGGAGTAACAGGTTCAGATATTTCAGGTTCTTCGCCTATATCACTAGTAGATGAAAAACTACCAGCAAGCTCGGAAACTAGAACTGCTTCGGGATTATAACCTGTTTCTAGACTTTGGTAATCTGGATGGACTACCAACGACGATTCTCCTTCTTCAGGTGAACCTACTTTACTGCCACTAGGAGTTACAAGGACCTTCAAACCTTCGTAATGACTCGGGACCTCTTCAGGAGGTTCGCCCCGCAATCTACGGGACTTCCTCAACAAATCGGCCACGGTAACAATCTCAGGAGACTTGCCCCGAAGTCTATGGGACTGTCTCGATAATTCAGCCACAGTTAAAAACTTTTAACTACTGCACACGCAAACAAAGTAAAATCTCAAAGAAAACCACCTAAAGTCTCTAAAGAACCAAACAAATTTGAATCACACGCCTAAAGAATCTAGGGCGTCAAACCATACACAAATAGTAGCCTTCCGGACCGAAAACACTAGTTGGAGATGAAACCCAACATCGTCGAATTCAGTACAGAAGTGGTGGGCGGAACAGTTACCCCGGCAACCTGCTTAATGAATAGACCGGCACAAGTTCCTCCACTTTAACCATCTCGAGTGAAGTGAACCCCCCCCCCCCGAAAATCCAAGTGAGTCTAGCTGACGTCTGCTCCAGGTACTGTGGGATCTTCCCTCCACCGTCACCTCGGTAGAATCCTAAAGATAATGGTCACTAAGGTTACCAACAACAACAAATGCACCTGGGGGAATAGTTTACGACTCGATAGCACGCAAGGGCAGAGTAACAAGCTCAATCCCCTTGCCAGCTCCTTGACAATAATCCAAGGTTTACCGACAAGTGACCCCAGGCTCCTCGACAACAATCCGAGGTTTACCATTTGTAGTACGTGCGTATCTGGCGTCTTTCCCAATGAAGGAGGATTGATCCCCTCACTGGTTCGGAAACGGTCTCGTGCTTCTCCTTTAAGAGGAGCTTTCCCAGAGTACAAATGAAACAGTTGGATTTATCCTACCACAAGATGAGCTACTTGTTTGGTTTTGATGTCTTGGAGAGTTAATTACTCTCCTACTCCAAGACACTAGCCTGATCTATATTGGTGTTTTAGAGCCCTAGTAAATAAAAAGTTACTAAGTTGATTTTACTTTAAGCGTTAATTTTTATGGCTTTTCTTTAATACAAAAAGGTAGTGGAGATGAAACTGATGGTGTGTAGACTCGACCGAAATCCACTAAAAAGATGCACTTAGGATGATTTATACTATTTTTTCTTTTTCAATGAATTCCCTAGCTAAGAGAGTTGGAGAATACAAAATTGATATAAAGACAACTTTCTTGGCAATGAAAATAAAAGAAACAAACTCTTTATCTTTTCAAAACATACGATACATGACCACTAATCACTTCACAAAAGTTCCTTTTTCTTTCAAGGACTCAAATGCTACCAAAGCAAACCTTCCTTCAAAAGATATTTTTGTATTTTTTCCTAATTAATAAAGCATGTAAAACTTACTTTAACAAAAATCAAAGTTAAAAAATCTATGGCAGTCAAATCAACTCAATTTCACTCAAAAGAAAATCTAAGAGAAAAGCACCTAAAAGTAAATCTAACGAGTCAAAAGCTTACTAAAGATGATTCTTGGATGTTTTACTCAGTCAAAATGTAACTAAGGACTAGTTAATGCAGAACCAAAAACTAGTCAAAAAAAAAAATCAAAATCTTTTGTTCTTTTTCTCAAGAATAAAATTCAAAGTTCAATCAACAAACTTTTTCGAGATTCGCAAAGAGAAGACGCAAAGGTAGGTCTCTCACAAGGGTGAATTCTATGACAGGCCCGACTCCTAAGAGGATTGAACAAAACCAGGGAGATCCAAAGTTTGACAACCTCTAATGCCAAAGTCACTACAGGATTAGTTAAAAATCAAACCCTAAGGAAAAATCTCTATGAATTTCACTAAAGCTCTCGACACTGACGAAACAAGCTTAGGTGAAGATTTATGGCAGAAAACCAGTGGATCTGGGTAGAAAAACAAATTAAAAACGAAATCTAAAAGGCAAAAAGAAGAAAATTGAAATTTTCTTAATTTTGACAGGGTACGCAGGCAACCTGTTTGCACAGGTGCGGGTATGCTCTGTGCACAAAGCTACAGTGCGTACAGGTACACACTGTGCTCAACTCAGAGGCTGTGTACTTCTAGCAAAATAAAGAAAAACTAAAATCTAATTTAACCCTAAGCTAGTCCACCCAAAAACACAGTCAGACAGCCAAAAACCAGAAAACAAACGACTTTTCTCAGATCAAAATTTCATACAAAGGAAAAAACATTCAC
This sequence comes from Pinus tabuliformis, assembly GCA_031772625.1. NCBI lineage: Eukaryota > Viridiplantae > Streptophyta > Pinopsida > Pinales > Pinaceae > Pinus > Pinus tabuliformis. Next base: position 818,539,456 of record CM062808.1, on the reverse strand, counting down.
ATCAATGGATTCCCCAGTATGGTCGCCATTTTGTCATGCGGAAAGAGTCGAAAGTGCGGACACAACAGACCTCCCTAGAAGCAAAAGCTTTCTAGTGACAAACAAGACAAATAAACACTACCTTTCTCTAAACATGCATTTAGAATACAAGTAATCAGGGGATCTTAACATATCTTTAGTCCAACGCTTTGTAGTAGTCCAGCCTCGCCGATCCGGATGAGCTCCTCCTTCTCTTTGAAACCTGCATTCACTAACAAGCCAAAAGATTAAATAGCACCTGATAAACTCATAAAACAATACATATCCATCATACAGACCAGGGAGTATATGAAACAAATCATGAATAACAATCTGTCGAGAAAATGAGTTCATTTGTATTAAGAGGAAACAAAAGGAACCATTACAACCTGAGCCTTGGTGTTGTGCAAGTCCCTCCTAGGGTCCAGCAAGATTTTTCCTTTACTTTGATCAGCTCACCCACTCTCAAATAAGGCTAGGAAAGGATGGGAATCTCTCCTCTCAAGCTTTACAAAGGAGTCCTAATTCCAGCAGCATCTACTCTTAGGAATGTTCAGCTTTTAACCTCCCCTCCCTTTGGCCCAATACCTGTATTTATAGTGCTCTAGAGGAAGTTATTCAATGGGATAAGCCCCTCTTTGGATGGGATAGCTCCCCTCTTGATGGGATAAGTTCCTCTTTGGTAGGGATACATGAACCATCTGGAGGCGCTTCATACACGTCAAACAAGCTTCTAGAATGCTCTAGAAATGACCACAAGTAACTTTTTGGGAGTGAAACTTGCGCCTTTTGACCTTTACAGGAGTACGCACCCATTTCTTTATAGACATAGCGTACAAGTACGAAGGTATTGTGAACTTGGGGTGCGTACACGCAGGTAAGGCTAAGAGAAACTGCGTACCTAGAGATATATAGATTTTTAATGACTTTCTCTCTTTCTTGGAGTTTGACATGGAGAGCAGAGGTATGAGGGTTGCCAAGGAGGATAGTATGACAGTTGATGGAGCCATACTAACTGCAAATAGTCATGGTGACAAACTTTAGTGTAAGAACTTCTCTGGATGACTTCTCTTGAACATATCGGCGACACTTATATGATGGATTGGTAGCATTTACCCCAAAGGTGGATGGTATGGTGAGACCATGGTGATGTGACCGGTGAATGAAACAACCCAACCCGACTCAGGCACGGAGTGGAAGTGTCATGTTCAAGAGCGACTTGCTACCAATGAAGGTTCTTTGAGTTTCTTCCCAATTTTTCCCCAGTCATTACTGACCAGTACCTCTTTATTTTTGTCAAGCTTGAGGAGGATAACATATGCTTGTTCTATAATTTGCCCTTCGGGCAAACCCATCACTATGTTTTAACGAGCCTAGCGATAGTGAAACTCGTTCTCATCTAAAGACAAGTTTGTCGCTATTAATCTTTTTAACGAGTCTAACGACAAGGATAACTCGGCCCTTTTCATTTTTAGAGAGTCTGAAAAGGTACATAAAGTTAACTCCGAAATTCCTTTTTCGTCATCTAATCCCTTAAGTCCGAAAAAGTATAAAACAATACAGAAGGGATGAATTTTCGATAGTTTTAACGAGCCGAACAAAGCAAGCGCTCGATCTTTTTGTGCAATAATCCCTCAGGTCCAAAAATATTAAAATCTAGAGGAGGGATAGCACTTCCTGTCGCTTTAACGGGCTGGAAGGCCAAAACTCGGCAATCTTTTCATATTTTACGAGTCAAATGAAAAGAGCATAAAGAAGACTCGTCTTTTGAGGAACGAGTGGTAAAATGGGTAGCAGCTGATTCCATGTAAGGGTTGGAATTTTCCAAGCACGGCAGTGTCACATGGATGGCTAGTGAAATCATTCTTCGCAACTGTTCCTCAAAATGGGTAAACAATCATATGGAGGTGAATGATCGACCAATGGAAAAGTGGAGGTGACGGTGCAAACACGACCAAGGCTTTAATGGCTGATAATGTTAAATTCACGGTGGTTATTTACCGGAGGATAGTTCATTTTTTAACGAGCTTAAACGCGGGTTGAAAAACTTGCTCGATCTTATGTTTATTTTTTAGCGAGCATGAACTATGTGCTAAAACTGCTCGATTAATCCAGTCATATGATAAGAATGTCTCATGTAAGATGCCATTTTTTATGGAGCTTGCGCCTTACAAAGCTATGCCCCGCATCCTTTCGTTATGCAAGTTCGGAAACGACTAATCCTACGAGTTTAAAGGGTTAGACCTACGGGTTTAAAGGGAGGACCTAAAAATTTAAAAAATAAATAGTCGCCCCTTGCTTGCACTCCAAAAGGTTTGCATGCCCCCAGGTATAAAACAGAGTTTCAAGGTTACCTCTACTTCACTTCCGCCAAAACAATTGTTTTACCGAGAGAGGCCTACCTCTTTCAGGTCACCCAAAGATTGTTCTGTTAATCTTTCAAACAAAACACTTCTTCAGCGATGTCTACCGAGATAAACAAAGGTGAGCGACGAAGCCCGCCAACTCACATAACTTTAACAAAAGAATCTTATTCTAGAATAACCCCTATCTCAATCACGGACAGGGTACAGACTAGTCATATTCTCCCGCGGAAACCTACCCTATACCCGATGTTTTCCTGCCGAAGTAGACCAGGACGCATGCCCCCTGGGTTCCAGTCATATCCCTCTGAATTACTCGCGCTCATTGGGAGGACAGACCGTGGGTTGAGACATTTCTTGCGTGAAGAGACCATTTAGGGATGGTATATGACTATTTGCGATGCGTGATCCGAGAAATGAAAGCTGGTCCACGAGCTTGACCACTCTTCCTTCGTGCGGAAAACACATTACTCTAAAGAGTGAGGAGACGATGGCTCCCATGCAATATATATAGTCTCGTCCAAGGAGTAGGTTATAATCCAAGGGTCCTTGAACGACCATCACGTTCATTTGAACGGTCTTCCCTTTCAATGTTATGGGCACATTTGGGAGGATCCCTAAAGGTCGACTGGTTCCTTTATCAAAGTCTGTCAGATTTCTCATTTCTGGAAAAAGCGATGGCGAACCAAGCGCTTTCCAAGAAATAGAGGAAAGGATACTCACAGATGCCCCCTCATCAATGATGGTGCCAGCCATGACCATTCTGTATATTTGGACGATAATTCTGATTGGTATGCTTGCTGGCAAATGGGGTCTGCCTAGTTGGTTCCAGTCGAAGGAGACAACTAGGTCGCTTGGTGGTGGGACCGAGTAGACGGCCGGGTATCGCTCTGACGAACTTCCTTCCTACGATAAAGGAATGGGTGGATTGCCCCCGTGCTCGTCGGAGTCTGTGTTGATGAAGAGAATTTGGATGGTGTCATCTTTATCCTCTTCAGTGACTATATCATTCGAAGATAAAACCTCTGAAGGCAAGACCAGGTCAACTGCCGCCTCGACCTTTTGACTTTCGTTGGGTATGGATTCAGCTGGTTCATCTTCAATGACCGGCGCTTCAGCTGACCACTTGAGCGGGCCAACTGGATTTTCAACTAACGAAGGACTCGACAAGAGTTTCTTATATCCAGGAGGGAGTCGTAACGGTGAAACCGGACGATCATCCAAAACTCTTTTAGCTTCGTCTAAGAAGGGACGACGATGGATGGCGTGATTGCCTTCGCACAGTTTACAGGGAGATCTAGCTCTCTCTTTTTCTCCTGGGACTTCACTTTCGCTAGTTGACGATGTGCTTTCAACATGGCTATCAGAGGTTGACGCCACCGGATTGTGCAAATGAGGAGACCAGTCCCTTAGTATCCGAGGGATGCAGGGACAATCTCTGTGAAAGTGGTCTCCCTTGCAAATGACACATGGCGATTTAGGCCTAGTCAGTGCAGTGTGTGGATTTTCATTAGACAACACTCATTTACCCCCAGTCGCTTTTGGCTCCTTCTTCTTCTCTTTCTTCTTCTTTTCCTTCTTCTCCTTAGGAACTTTTCTTTTGGCTTTGCCAGCCTCATCAAGCAAAGAGGAAGGAGGAGAGGAAGAATTAGAGGAAGTAGAAGGCTGGTGGGTAACTCTGGACTGGTCTAACTGCTGATTTGACTGTTCAGGAATAGTGGTGTTTTGAACGACATTGGTTGAGAAGAGCCAGACCGGCAAGCCAATTGTCAGTCCTGGAAGCGACAATGTGGCCATATGGGGCGCACCAACATCTCCCCAAGAAGAGAAGGGACTAGGATTTCCACCAAGGGGAATTCCTTGGTTGGTAGGCTCCATTTACTCAACCTAAAGACCAACGCAGGAAAAAGGGTAATGAATATTCCGTTTAAAATAAATTTTAGCGACGCTTGGACACAACTTGCTTTTTCAATTTTAAAGAGTCGAGAAAAAGCAAAAGATGACTCTAGTCTCCTTCGATTTTTAATGAGCCTGAAGTGACAAGTGCTCAGATGGACCTTTTCCGTTAAGGAGTCTAAAAAGGAACGAAAGGGACTGCTCTGGAGTTCTAGGTAGAGGGTGTGCCAAACCAATCGCAAAACCGCAGAATACTTTTTAAGGTACGGGCGGTCAATCTTCCCGAATGCTGTGTTCAGTGCATTGCGATCAGTAGGGCGGCCGACACGGCTTCCTATGGATAAAGGTTTTATGCCTATAGGGGTCTCCCAATATATACTCGACGGTACGTGGGAGCACAATCCGTACTAGCGCTTATCGTCTCTCAGGAGAAATCACGCAACCATCAGTGAGGCCGACAGTAACCAGGTTTTACGACGTCGGAACACGTCTCTAGCCTAGACCTCTATGTTTTGCGTAAAGTTCCAATGCGTTGTTAAGTTCATTCAATTTATTTTAGGTTGATATTTCTTAGAAGTTTGCCTTTTTGGATCACCACGAGATGTAGATACAATTCCTAAATGCAATCTAAAGATGATAAACAAGCTTTTATCTCTTTTCAACAATGAAAATCCTAGCTACAAGGGGAAAAGAAAGACACAATCTTTTCTCAAAGAGCAAAGAGCACACTGTAAATGCACTTTTCCTAAATCAAACCATACAAACTATCATTATGAAAATGCACAAATGCATGTATTTGTTTTCACTTTCTTAATATTGATGCCTAAAAAGAAAGTTGTTGTACAAAATTTGAATTCGATTTCAAGTGAAAACACAAACAAGTTTCTTTTTGAAATCAAAAAGACGATTACGACACTTTATGATTTTGATGTAAACACTTGTTTCGACACTTAGAAATTCATAAATTCAAACCAAAAGACAAAAGTAAAAGCGCAATCAACTGTCAACAACAACAAACTTTCTCCTAAGATCGAAACGACACTTACGACAGGTCTAGATCTAGGAGCGACAGTATGACTAGTTTACTTTTGTAATGGGAAACTGCAAATGATGTAACAAATACACAAAAACAAATACAGTTTCTTTTATACAACTGAGGCAGAATTAAGGAAGAGAAAAGGGGTTTTCAGATAGGTACACACACTGATAACAGGCTGCAAAAAACAGAGATAAAACTGAACACAAGGATGCAAAGAACCACAACTGCACAGGGCAAAGGCTGATCAGCACACCTGTTGCATAGAGAAACTGAATTGCAGCGCAGGTAGCCTTCTCAGGACCTGCGTTGAAATGCAGAGTCTCTTCACAGAGCCTGCGCTAAAGCAGAAACGAGATTTGTCTCCGGGTTCTAGGTCACGGTTTGCAGTTTGATCTGAGGTTTTTGGCCGGATAAAAGCTATCAATAAGGTACAATTAGAAGGATGATTTAAAGGAGGACTAAGAGCTATCACAAAGGGCAGTTAGAGCATTTGTGGATCAGGTTGTTCAGATCATAAACAGGCCCAGTGAGTGGACTATAGTGGCAAATCTCTACTTTGCATTTGTAAATGGCAAATGCAGTTCGATTCGCCACTCCTAAGTTTATGAGAAGAACAACAATAGAAACACAAATAAATTAACTAGATACAGTCCCCAGTGGAGTCGCCAATTTGTTGTTGGGAAAAGTATCTATTCAGAACGCCCCTATCCCACTCTAAGGTGTGATAGTGCCTTAGCAACAAACAAGGAAAACTACTTGAGTATTCTTCTTTATGAGATGTAAATGAGGAGAAAGGATGTAACTAACATGTGTCTTTCGCTAGTTTGTTGATCCAATCGCTCCTCTCTTCAATAGCTCCCAGCTCCCTGCTCCCTTACCAGCCCAGCTTCACCGAATTCTTGCAAGATCAGAAGAGAGAGAAACAACACGAAGATATAGATATACATTCATAAAAAGCTCAGGATCAGATTAAGCTAAACATGCAAATATAACAAAACATCATTGATACACAGCATGTAGGAGAAACTCAAATAATTTTATTGATATGATAAGAAAGTCCAAGAGGAGATACAACCAAGTGAGTCCCGATCCAGTATCTACCTCCCAGCAAAGGAATCCCTTCCTCTCCTCCAACAAAGCATAAATCACCCAATGTACTAATCTCAATCTCAAACCAACAGCAATTCTCTGCAAAGTACAAAATTCCAGCCTCCAGATCTCTGGGTTGAGGGATCCATATATAGATGTAAGCAGAGAGGATGAGTCAGCTTATGTTTTGACTTGTGGCTTCTCTCTGTCAGTTCTTGCTTCCACTTGGAGACTGAGAGCCTCTTACTCATCACTTGGTCGAATTCAGTGAGGCAAGTGTCATTGGAGAAGATTCTGGAAGCTTCCATGGTCTTTCCACCTCGTTGAATGACTCTGCCACTTGTCATTTCCCGCTCAACGCACCTAGGTAGTGCATTCAAGTGCGTTGAAACACACCTAGCCAGTGTATTTGGGTGCTTTGCAACGCAGGCAGCTAGTGGAGCTTCTGAATTGATCCTGATCTGACTAGTTCTGAGTGGTCTTTGGTGGAGAACTTCTGGGAGAAGCTGTCATTGGTTGACCTTGTTCCTTTAGGGGTAGGAACAACACTTTTAGGGACTTTGGATCCCTTGGATTATGGACATTTCATGCTCAAAGCTATAAGGCACAAAAATGTCTATAACAGAAGGGTAACAATCCCCCCTATACATTGTGTCAGACGTAACATGGGGGTTACAGGGGGGTGGCTGCCCCCCTGTCGGGGGGTTTGTAGGGAGAAATAGACCCCTAGGAAAAAACAAATTTCGACCATATATTAGGTGGGTGGACCTACCTATGATTTTGTGCATGGATTATGCACATGGTTATGGGCATGATGGTTTTTTGTCCATGGTATTTTATAGATCCAGTCAAGGGAACTATGCTTATGTTCTAATCTAGGGTTGATGGATTGGGGTTTATGGATGATTCGATATGTATATATATGTAGTATAACATTGAAAGGAATATAATTTAAAATCAATATGGTAGTCTCGGTTTTGATCTAGGGGAAAATATTTGTGTATATATGTCTTATGCCCTCGCCATTGCTTATTTTCTTATTTTAAGAAATTTTTTGGAGATAATTTCTATATGGGGTTAAAACCTACAATTTTTTATTATTAGCTAAGGATAGTGATTTCTGCTAGACTAAGGCTTGCCGACAAGATTTTTAGGATTTGAAGGAAAAATTAGTATAGGCACCAGTCTTGAGGGGGCCTAATTGGTCCCTTTCATTCCATATTTCCTCAAATGCCTCAGACACTACTATTTGCACATCCTTAGGAAAAGAAGAAAATCAACAATCCTATGCCATCTACTTCATTATTAAAAATGTGTCACTTACTGAATTGAATTATACAGTAACTGATAAGGAGTTTCTAGCAGTGATATTTTATATTAACAAATGCAAGAACTACATTACGGGTTATGAATTACTTATACATACGAATCATTCTGCTATAAAATATTTAATGAACAAACATTTCACTAGTGGTAGGGTGACTAGGTGGTTACTTTTACTATAGGAATTTAATGCTAATATAATAGGTTGCGAAAATCAAATGTTGCAGTTGGTTATCTTTCTAGATTAAATAATCTTGGTGAAATAATTCTTATAGATGACCCATTTCCTGATGTACATCTTTTTGATGCTTTAGAAAATTCTCCATGGTTTTCTGATATAGCTAATTATCTAGTCACAGGTAAAAGACCACCTCACCTATCCACTTGAGAGAGGCAAAAAATCATTAAGAAATGTGCTTCATATTCCTGGATTAAGGGAGACCTCTCCTACATAGGACCTGATCTTATTATTCCTAGATGTGTGAGAAAGGAGGACGTGTTTGATATCTTTAAATATGCCCATGATGAACTTTCTGTGGGCCATTTTTCTAATAAAATAACAACATATGCAATTCTCTGCGCTAGATAATTTTGGTCTTCCTTATTTAGGGATGCCAAATAATATGTTAAGCATTGTGATAATTGTCAGTGAATGGGCCAACCTGGTCAAGTCAATGAATGCATCTGTGTCCTCAAGTCATGATAGAACCCTTTGAAAAATGGGTCATTGGTTTTGTAAGACTTATATCTCCAACATCTTTAAACAAAAGACATATCTTGGTTTGCACAAATTTTGTAACAAAATGGGTAGAAGCTAGAGGTGTTCATTTTGCTACTAAAAGAGTTGTTGTTGATTTTTTATTTAATGAGATTTTTACTATATTTGATGTTCCAAGAGAAATTGTTACTAACAATGGAACTCAGTTTGTTTCTAATCTGGTGAAAGGTATTATAGATGAAGACAAGATTCGACATAGGAAATCAATGCCATGCCAACCATAGGCAAATGGCCAAGTAGAATCTACTAATAAGGTGATCGAGTCCATTCTTACCAAATAGTGAATATTCATAAGAAATATTGGGCAAACAAATTACTAGAGGCATTGTGGGCTTATAGAACTACCTGGAGAAATAGTATGGGTCACACACCTTAGGAGCTAGTGTAGGGGAAGTAGATATTGTTGTTGATTCAATTCTAGATTAAAACCTTTAGGATTGCAGTCTAGTTGGGATTGGATCTCTCAGAAGCACAACAACATTATCTTTTGTAGTTGAATGAACTTGATGAAATTAGGAGAGATGTTGTTCAACATAATATAATAATGCAGCAACAACATAGAAAATGGCATGATGGTTGATTAAAAAGAGGCATTTCCAACTAGGTAATTGGGTACTCATTTATAATTACAAGTTTAAACATTTTAAGGGGAAACTTTATACATGATGGATGGGACCATATGAAGTATTCAAACTATTTGAAAATAGAGCGATGGAAATTAAGACCCTTGATGGACAGGAATTTGTTTTCCTTGTGAATGGGCATAGACTTAAAATATATTTTTAGTCCAGCACGAAGGAAAATTTCATACAAATAGTGCAACAATATGAATTAAGGATGTTGGTGATACCAGTCTAATGTGAGTTTGATTTTATCTTTTCCGAAATAAAATAAAAAATAATAATAAAAAGAGAAAAAAAAATTAATAAATTGAAAAGAAGAAAGAAAACACATGACTATGAAAATTTGCTTGCTAACGCAATCATGGAAGGGTCCTCTTGAAAACTCGTATGCTCGAAAGTAATCACTTTTTTTGAATAAAATGGGATATTACTTGACTATAATAAATGGATGATTGTCACTGAGAAGAAGTCGGTTTCCGTGAGGTTTTCTGGTAGCAGCAGGATGACTAAAAGAAACTAAGCCCTTACCAAAGTTTAGGGAAATTGGCATGACAAATCTAGTGCAAGTGACATAAACTCCTGCTGCAGCTAACTAATTTTGGATACAACAGTATTTGGTAGAGAAATTTTTTGTATGAGGTAAATACTCTGTCTTTCTTCTCATCCCTTTTTATTAATTTTTCTCTCTAATTCCTATTATATTTCCTAGATTGGAATGTCCCTCCTATTCCTCACAAAATTTCTTGTCTTGATTTCTATTTTCCCCCGTATCCCCAATTTTTTTTTCCTATTCCATTTTTCTTATATCCCCCTGGTTGATTCACCTTATTCTAAGAATCCAAAATAATCTTCCTTCCTTTTCTAAATACCCTTGTACTGCTTCTTCTTTTTCCCTAATGTATTTTTGCAGGATTAGATAAATCTCTGAAGACCTTATTTGATCAAATCAAGAAACATAGTGACACCTAAAACTGACGATAAAGAAAACTCCTTTAATTTTGCAATTCATTTGTATATCCAGCCTATTTGTAACAAAGATTAGTTTATTAAAAATATATTTTTTATCACAAGTGCAAGAATCCTCTTATACAGTACAGGAATCACAGTACAGGAACTACAACATTCTAGTGTAGGAATACCAATATTCCACTACAAGAAGCCTTGTTCAAGTGCAAGAACCATGTTGCAGTGTGATAATTATGTTGTGATGACAAAGCATCATTAAATTGACTCCAACTTTTTATTTGAGATATGATGGTCGTTTGTGAAAGCAATGACCTTCGTATTTATGTTTAAAATGACATTATTATCATAGCCTAAAAGGAATGATTGTTTAAAGTGCAGGAATAATATAGGCCTAGATAACCTTACTATAACAAGCATTATCATTTCCAATTAAAGTCATGAAAAGGGTCAAGTGCATGTGTGAAGTTTATTTCACTACCTGATAATCATATTCAAGCTTTGTTACCTTTTAAATAATTTTTCCTTCACCATATGTGAATTGTTAATTCATTTCTTTGAAGTCTCACCGTGATAGACACCACCTCTAATCATCATTATTCGCTTGCCTTGGAAATTATGTCGAATCCATGGCCCACCCAACCAAATTTTTGTACTGACAGGATGGCAGTCATTTTAATAAATCTATAAGTTGGATGGGATGTTGTCAAATCATGAACTGAGTAGCTTATGCATGTAGTTTGAGTTATCAATGGATGCAGAGATCGTGTGTTATCAAGACAATCAACTTTCACTCTCTGAATCTCAGAGATTATATGATGTGAGGGGTTTCTTCGGAATTTTCTAGTTAAAATTCGGAACGAATTAGGGGACTATGAGTAGTAATAATCCTTGATCATTATGGCACCAATTCGAATTGAGCTCTAGGCCATGAAAGGATTGGAAGAGAGAGTGAAATATCAGGGTAGCCTGCTTGTGTTATAAAAAACTTGTTTTCTTCCCTTCTTATTTAAATTTAATGGCTATGATTTTTTTGTGGCTTAAGAATTTGCACAAACCTTTGATGAGAATATGGCCATTGTGGTCTCTGTATAGTTTTAGGTGAAAGTACACTCTATCTCTCAGGCCACAGAGCTACTGGCTACAGGGGAGAAATGGTTCAAAAAGTGCAAGGTAGAGAAGGGTGCATGGCAAACACTTTTAATTGAAAATGACTATGTAGTGGATTGGAAGACTAGAGTTCAAAGGAATGCAGTGATTGAGAAGTGGCTACACCTAATTTATATCCTTCACAAATTCCTTAAGTGCGAAGGAAGGTACTCCTTGACCTAACTATATCACATTCAGATCATGAAGCATTTTGAATCAAGTAAGCTAATCAATTTTTCCTACTTTCTGCTAAAGAGTCCTAATAAAATGTCCAAGTGTGTATAGAAAAGTCAAAAATATCAAATAGGCTTCATGATTTGTCATTATGGTTTAATTAAAATCCTCTTTAAGAAAGAATTATAAATTAAAGGAACTACATGGGAAGAGTTATTGAAATCGTTCCAAAGTGAAGGTACTGTAAAAATATCTCACAATAAGAGTCAACGAGAGAAAGGGAGTAAATGGATTGTTAAACCGAGAGTAACCCTGTGACAGGAAAAGAAACAGTCATCCTGAAGAGGCGACAAGGGTGGAGAATTGAAGACTGGTAAACCCCAGTCCAAGAAGTAGAAATCAAAGAATGATGAACAGAGTAATGTTGAAAAGTTGGGACCTTCTCAAAGATTTACATGAGGTTTTCTAAAGGGACACCAAGCTTATTCAAGTAAAAATCCACTTATGCTGACTACTATGGTCAAGGTAATTGAATATTGTGAGCCTTCTCAAAAGGGTTGTGCATCTCCAAAGAACCCTCCTATGGAAATCCTTGCAGAGAATTTGTCAGTGTAGAATAACCTTTCAATGTTGGAAAATGTAGTAGTTATGGGTGCTTCAGTGTTTAGTCCAGGATATTATGAAGAAGAGGACGATATTCCTCTGATGATTTTGATGAAGAAAGCCAAAAAGAAAAAAGGTGACTCATGGATAGGAGATGGGGCAATATGTGTCAAAAGAGGAGGCATAAGAGAAACATGAGGACAATGATCCTATGGGTCTGGAAACATAGGAGCTGGAGAAGGGAGAAGAGAACGATGATGTTCCTCATGAATCAGTGGCCGAATAAGTAACAATTTAGGAAGAGGAATAAGAGAAGGATTCTATCCTTGGTGAAAAAATGAGTCAAATCCAATATTTGAAGTAGCAGGTCAATGAACTAGAGGTTTTAGATAGATGTATAGTAGAGTAGAACGCTACATTAAAGGGCAGGAATGGAGAGTTCATAGAGACATTATTTGAATGGAAAATATAAGTGAAGAAATGGAAGTTCCATGCAGTCCACTTTAAAATTCATATGAGGAAATTGGTCAAACGTATGAAGAAATATTTATTCAAGAAAGTGAAAGCAGACGGATGAGGGATCAACATCCATATTCAGAAGTGAAGAAAGGGATTTTTGTTTTTGTTTTCTTCTGAGATTAGTGGTTGTGTGAGGACACACAATGAAATGAGGTTGGGGGGATGTTGGTTGTGTGAATTTCCTTATTTTACCCTACCCTTACCCTAAATTATTCTAACTTGACCTCTATTTTACAACTTGAATTAAGCCTTTTACATATGATTCCTGATTTCTTTTAATGATTTTCTTGGATATGGATTACATAAGCTTATAAATTGTTAAAGATGCTAAATAGGTTTATATTTCCATGTAAATAATTAATTTACATTTCCTTAAGGCTTGATAAGTACTTGTAATTAATCAAAGTCCAAGAGGTTGTTGCAGGATCCCAATATTCCTGTATGCACCGCAGTTCCCATACTAGACCTGGACAACTGACCAGTTCGATTTATATTGCCTCCAAATGTATCATAGTTGTCAGTAAGGAATGGTGCGCACCTGCTACTCGATATTTCTTTCATTTTCTATATAGAACTTGGAGCATTATGAGTATGTTAAAGATGGAGGTTGGTCATCAGTTGTTGTGTTTCCTGTTGAGTTAATTCATTACAGTCGAGAGCCAATAGAACAAGTATAAATTATGGTTATATAATAGGATAAGCTAGTAATATTGTGGAAGACTTTAGAATGTTTTTGTATTTTTTATATTTTTATCACCATAACCCTCTCAAGATGGATCTATTTTTTTGTCATGTATACTTGCAGAGACTTTTGATTTTCCCAATAAAAGGAGTTAATGCCATTTTTTATCTATGTTTCCTACTATTTCTTGTAATGATAACCTTACTCATATAAGCTCATATTTTTCTTAAGAAGGAAATGATATGGTTGGTTAGGGCCCAGCCAACCGAATTAGTTCTCCCGAAATGACTAGTTAGAAGGTTGTTTTATTCATCTTGAGCGTGGAGGTTTGGTAAAAATCTTGTGGCTTTCTTTATCTCAATGCATGATCTCATATCTGAGGGATTTTTGTGTGTGTTAAGTGTGTTTCATTTCAGTTTAAGCATTTTCATTTATTTTCTTAAGCATCGCAATATGTCCTTTTCTTCTGAGAAATTTTTCTTGAATTGTTTCTGAATGACAATCAAGGTTGCATTTTTTGATGATTTAAGTTTTGTTCAAAGATTTATTTCTTTTGTAGCAAGCACACTTTGATTGAAACAATTGTAACTATGTGATGATATTGATCTCTCTGTGTATAATCTTATGATCAAATGATATCCTTTGCCTTAATGAATGATCATGAGTTAGTGCTTTGAGTACAAGAATCATTGATGTTGTTTTCTGAATTTAGGACTGAGAGATAAAGGTTTTTATATGATTAGACTAAATTCGTTCATATGCAGAGTATATGCCACACTATGATAAATAGTCAAAGAGGGTTTGAGTTTGGGATCTTTTAAGTAGTGATTCTCTATTTTAATGCAAGAATTTATCATTTATTAAACTGATAGAATTTCCATGAATCTTCACAATTTATTTTTTTTGAACTGAAAGTTTTCATTTGATTTGGGATTTCTTTCGTTGCTTCTCAAGTTAAGTTTTCCTTCTGCATTTGTCAATTTCATGCTTGATGAACATAGCGTATTGATTTATGAATTAAGGAATGAAGGGTTGTCAAGTGTAGATTTATTCTAGTATAGGAATATATTTGTTCTAGTACAAGAACAGGGTGTTCTGGTATAGGAACAGACTTGTTCTAGTACAAGAATGGATTTGTTCCAATACAAGAATAACACTGTCCTTGTACATGAATAAGATCTCTCTGGTATAAGAGGTGGAATTAAGAATACGATAGAAAGAAATTTCCCTTCATTTTCTTGGCACTGGAATTTAGTTGTAGTAACATATCTTTGATTTTCGAATTTTTTTTGATTTTTGATTAAATGACATCCTTTAATTTTTAGCACAGTATTTGGTTAATGATTTTGAGTGAATCCTGTACCTAGAGTGGAGTGGTGTCATTTTGTTGGCAATAACAAATAAGGATTAGAAGGTTTTCCTTGTAATTTATTCTTTCTAATTTTGCATGATTCAATTATTAGAATAGAAGTAGGATTTGCAGGGTTAAATCCAAAATATTTGGAATTTCCTGTGCTATGCCTCGAAGCTTACGTAGCCCTGGTTAGAGAAATTAAGTGTTGAAGGAATTAAATTAAATTTTAATTCTGACACCCAACACACTACATAGTTCTAGTGCTGAAACCTAGATCTTGGCCCCCAAAATGCAATCTAGCACTCCAACGTGGCCCCATTGCGCATTGTACAGTCTCTGAGATGAAGCCCAAAGCCTGATCTCTTGAACTACACAACTTCACAATCACCAGGTTTGCTTTGCCTGCCAAAACTACGCAGTTGATAGAAACAATGCAAAACCCTGCAACTTGACTCACTTAGCCTCAAAACTACACAATGTTTTACTCAGTCCAACCTTAACTTCACATTGTGTAGTCTTAAGGCTTAAGCCTCAACATTGAGCTCTTGAAATGCGTAATTTTTCAATCACCTGGGCTCCTCTATCTTAAATAAATGCACGATGGAAAAAATCAATGTTCAAGCCCTCATCATAGCTCCCTGAGCTCCCAAACTGTAGAATATTTTACTCAGTCCAAGCGTAACTATGCATTACGCAGTCTCAAGGCTAAATCCTGACCCTTGACTACCTAAGGTACACAATTGCACATTCATTGAACCTCTCCCTTAACCTAGCACCTAGTTCCATCTTAGTTAGTGTATCATCATACAACATCTTAGGTAAGGGCTTATCATATTAATGTCATCTTGTCGTGAGTGGATTACATATGTAGGAACTCTATCATTCTATGACAAGATGATGAAGAAGGAGATGGAGAAGGAGGACATAATACAACACATTGATGGAGCTAAAAATATTAGATGATCATCAAATGAGAAGAGGAAGGAACACAAGAATACAATAGAATACCAAAGATGAGGACCGGATCAAGACTCCACCTAATTCACAACCCTTTGGAGGGTAGATATGAAAAAGAAACCATATATCTCATGAAGATGAAGCATTGTATACATTTCTTATTGAGGACGGGGATAAAGAAGAAGCAAAAGGATAACTTGGCACTTCCACATCATCATGCAATCCATGTAATCAATATCATGTCATGTCTGGTCACGAGGCATGATATGCCACATCATTATTATGGATCATGTAATTATCTATTCAAAATTTATTCTAATTTAATTGGAAGTCTAAAGGACACATTCAGAATATGAAGATTCATGTAAAAGTCAAAAAGTCACAGGAACTCAAATAGTCATGAGGGTAGTCAAAGAGTCACAAGGAAGGTGAAGCACCACCTCATTGGTTATATATACACCCTCATTGTATGAGCAAAGGACTTTTCACCTTAGTTCCTCCCATAAGGCATTAGAGATATAGACTAATTCTTTCGGGGAGCAAGGAGTGGCTCCAATTCTCCACTATTGGAGTTAGTGGTGTTCATTGTATACATGTGTCTTGGAAATTTTACTTAATATCAGAAGCCTTATGGCCAGCATGTTCTTCGTGCATGGATTATGAATATTTGTACAAATGTTGTGTGAATGTTTGTAATTCATTTTTTCTTTCATCTGTGCTAAAGGAGTTGAAATATTTTGGTCATTTTGGTACTTATCATGTTGAGAATGTGATATAATGGTTATTATCGATGTCACATTCTCTTGGACTATTTTGCTGGATATTAGATAGATATTTCTCATTGTATTGATTGCAATAAGCGTCGCATCTTTGTGGACTTGTCCACTGGATTTTGAATGGATTATTCTTGTTTATGTGTGTCTCTACTAGGGTGGTACTATCACCTCTCTCTTACAAGATCACTTTTGTTGTCCCTTTGCAGTAAAATAAATTTTAGACACATACGATCGAACACTCACTAAGAAAACCCCATTTCTTTTCAAAGGCACAGTTGTACTCCTCTCTCTTGTTGGTAGTTAGAGACAAGGAAAATTTGTAAGAATACATGTCAACCAAGAAAATACTCTAGATTGGGATCCAATTCTAAATAGTGTGAGGTCTAATTGAGACTTCACATCAAGGATACCCCATGGTTGATAGATTTCCAGAACCATCAACAATGGTGCTAGAATGAGGGAAGATAACAAGTTGTGTCCATTGAGTCCGTTTTGAACCTCTTATCCAAAATAGCTCATCCTCAAATCTTACTTCCAGGGTGTTTCTCAAATTTATCCATTTTTCAATTTTCAATCCTTGATGAACCTCTTTATCACTTGTCTCAGTTAAATTTTGATGGTGAGGATGGAACATCCATAATCGAGAAAATTTCTTCTTTTCTCAAATTTTGTGAATCTTATGAAATTAATGATGAAGATTTTGTTTCTGTGCTTTTCTTCATCATTTACTTGAGGAGCTTGATCTATCCTTTGATAGGTATGATTACTGAGATTTTTGTAAAAGAATCAATCACTTAAGAATGAAGCCTAATGAATTAGTTGAGTATTTTTATGATTGATTCCTTCACCTTTGTTATTAATTTCCTAGCGAATATATGGATCAAGATTTCTTGAAACAAGAGTTTGAGCACTTGGTCCTTATCTATTTACGCTGTGAATCCATACCACCTGATTTTTTTTCATCCCCAACTCTCGTAAACCAAGAGACACCCCTAATTTTAGAGGAGGAACCTACTATTCCTTTTGTTCCTTGTCCTCCTCATTTTTCAGTTACGATGTGGGTGCCTCCTTGCGATGATCATAAAGTTGGGAATATGCGCATGAAATCCCTAATCCATCTTCTCACTCTCCTTTCTCTTTTCATGATTCAAATCCAATAGAGGAAATCCCATAATGGCTTATGAAACCTATGGTGAAAACCAATTCTTTTATTCCTCACGATGGTATTAGAAATCATGACTCTAGTCTTAAATATGATTCATATTTTTGCATTCCTTTATCATCTACATGTCATGACTCTTTGTACAGTGATCCACTTAATCAATCTACTCCATCAACTAGCTTTCCGCACTCACAATTTCTAAGTTGTTGGCCCAGATTGTGATCAAGTTGAAGATAGTCACATTATCCAAGTAGAGGAGTAGGAATATGAAGATTCATTCAGTCTTTCTTCTATTTTTCAAAATCCTTATTGTGAATATGGTGTCTCCTCATTCTTGACTGGTATTGAATCTATTAATATTGGTAACGAACCAAATGAAATCATTTTATTAGATCTATAGTATTGGGTAAAAATCATTCTGATGATGATCATTCTATAGATGTAAGTGATGTTGAATTTCCAAGTGCACCAGTTGATCTTTTGGTTTCTCATGAAAATTTTAATTTGAAATATTTAGATATGTAATTTGTTTCAGTTGAAGAAAATTCTCTTATTGAAACTTTCTCTTTATCCCACTATCACTTATGCTCTCTTCTTTATGATGCATCTACAAGCGCTAAAGATACTCCATGGTCTTCATCACATGAGCTCACTTCTCAATTGACACAAGGTAGTAAGGTTATCCATGATGAAAGAGAAAATAATCTGATAATTGAGTATCCATTCTATATCGTATCATCTCTTGTTTTACATGAAGATAATGCTTCAAATTAGCTTGCTCATCAAATTTATCCATCTCTAGTTTTATGATCATAAGAATATTTTGGCTTGAGTAATCTAGTTCTTGAAGTTGTAAAATTTGATCAAATCAGTGATAAAGATGGCTTCCATCCAGTTAATAGAGATCTCATCGAAATCAGTGAAAGTAAATATCCTCACAGCATGCATGATTTGGTTCAATATCTGGAATGTGATTTTAAAATCCTTGAAAGTTCGGGACTTGTCAGAGAGTTGAGGCACTTCAACTTCCGTTAATGGTTATGTCAGGATCTTGCAACTCTGGTGAGACCCTTGAACTGAGTCAAGTATGGTCTTCTTCACAAAACTCTTCTTTCTGCATGGTTTGACTCGATGTAAATTCTTTCTTGAAATATATTTGGTGTTGCGGATATGATCTTTCAAACTTTCAAGATTTGATTTTTAATCAGATCAAAGATGATTCATATTCATGAAAATATATTGTATTAAAATTAGGTCTGGAATGTATATCGGTCACTAAGCTCCATACTTATCCAACACTTCGAGGAAGAATGTCTTTCAAATATCCAAACAAGGTCTAGCAACAAATAGTAAACAACCTCAATGTCCAAGTCCATCATGGAAGAGCATGGTCCAACCATACATCATGCACCCCACATCTTTCATTTCTTCTTTATATATATGAAGTTTTTGGGTGAATGCTCTAAGAAACACTAGCACCTTAAAACAAAACACATAAAGTAAAAATAAGATTGAATGTGTGTGAGGGAGAGAAAGTAACACATCTCTTACATCTCTAACCCAAGTATGAAAAGGAATATGTACAAGTGCATGATCGACTATAATAACAACTCACTCCTTCCTCCATTTATATGAGAGGTAAAGGGGCTTTACAATAACAAGTGGACCTAGTCCACTACAAGAAAACTTGCAAGACACAAGTAGGTCCACCCATGTGAATCACTCTACTCTAAGTGACATGTGTGAGGCTCAAAGGTGACAATGATTAACAAGAAAGTCTTCCATGGCATGAGAACTACTCCCCAAGGCCCAACAATCCTACAAAGGTCCAAAGGTCCAATGCATATCCATGGTCATGTGTCTCCTTAAGAACAATGCATATCCAAGGTCATGTCTTGCCTTAGGGACTCCCACACCTACATATCCACTCCCTCAACCTAAGAGTCCACATGTAAATGGTAAACCTCCATGCAAGCAACCAGGCAACCCCATGCTATCTAGGGCTCAATAACCTCCTGCGAAATACCCAACTCTACTCCAAGCACATAAAATACCATCATGCATAAACAATATGAAGTCACCAAGCTCCATATTTATCCAACACTTCGAGGAAGAATGTCTTTCAAACATCCAAACAAGGTCTACCAAGAAATAGTAAACCACCTCCAATGTCCAAGTCCATCATGGAAGAGCATGATCCAACGATACACCATTAACCCCACATCTCACGAAGCACCCGGAATGCCCAAACATGGTGTAAGCATTTTCAAAGTAACCCGAAAAGCTAAAAATTATGTCCCTCTCATCATAAAATCCTTTGTAACTCCATGCATATTCAGTTACAACTTTCACTTGTAAGTGTCAATAATCAAAGTTTTCAGCTCCTGTTTTCTACAAAAAGGTTGAAGACTAACTATAAAATGACCATTAGACATTGGAGTAGAGCCTTTTTATGAAGGCAGTTTGAAAGAGACCATTTGGGGCAAGGGCAATATCCATACTACCTTGGTCCTAAGTTGGCATCCATACCTTGACGAAGTTTTTTGTGAAGTGTTTTATTGCATGGATTTTGGAAGAGACTATTTGGGGTAGGAAACATCCATACTGCTATTTATTTGACTTGAGTTTGCATCCATAGCTTCTCAAAAGAATTCATTTGTAT
This sequence comes from Pinus tabuliformis, assembly GCA_031772625.1. Lineage (NCBI taxonomy): Eukaryota > Viridiplantae > Streptophyta > Pinopsida > Pinales > Pinaceae > Pinus > Pinus tabuliformis. Next base: position 818,519,326 of record CM062808.1, on the reverse strand, counting down.
CATATTTATTTTCTAGGTTAGTCAACTACAAACTACTTCCTACAAGCATTTACATTCATTCTTCAAAGTCAGTATCCAGTTCTAGTTGAAATCACTAGTATTTTTTTTCATTGCTTGTCTACATATATTTGCTATTATTTTGTAATTATTCAAGTTTTTTCTACATTTAGGGCATTCTTAATTTCTAATTTTTGGTCTGCTTTATTTTTTAGGTTTCAGATCTAGTTTTGGAATTTTTGGATTTCAAATTTTAGCTATAATAGAAAAATTCTATGTTGGCTCACATCATTGGTATTAGAACCCAAATTAATAGAAGATGCATATGAGATTTTTCATTACAGTTCATAATATTTACTTATGTTCACCAATATGTTTATCTTTAAAGGAATCCTTGTAAGGAAGACTGAGAAAAGCACAACTCAAAGATATATTGTCACCAACATAACATCAACACAACAACCCTCATAAAAGCATTCATAAATGCTATATTATACATTTGTATATATTTTTATCAGCAATCTAAGTGTCATCAAGATGTAATCATTCTTGCACCTTAAGACCTGTCTCACGTGGTCATTTCCTCCCCCTATTTACAAATTTTACAATATCCTCAATGTAGATTGTTTTGAAAAAGTATAAAATAATTATCTAATTTATAACCTTTACCATTTGGAAAACCCAAAGTTTATCTTCTAATAAATATATATCATCACCTTGATCAAATAAAAAATGATCATCATTCCTCTCATCCACTGGTAATCAAGGAAGTAATTTGCAGCCCTCAACATTAATATTTTTTACAATGTCAAAGATTACAATCCTACTCCTGGGCCATAATTGTTAAAGACAAGTTTGGCAAAGTCAAAGTTGATCACCAATCCCATGCTTGGAGGTCTTTGGAAAGGGAAATTTTCCAAGTTAGCCTCTATGATAATTTTTTTCAATGCCGTGTCTAATGGGGAACATACTCATATTGTTCACCAACACCATATCCTACCCTAATTTATACTCCCATGGGCCAAAATATGTTTTTTTAAGACCAACTTTGCTTTCTACCTATTATTTTCGTAGTACCAAAATGTCCACTTGCATAAAAACTGCATGCCATGTACTTAAATTGCAAATTTGGTGGATGATAAAGAAAAGGGGCTATCCTATATGCCATGAAACATCATATTCCATACTTAGAATGCACCCCAACGTGTCAAAATTGCATGCCAAATGGAAAAATTGCATTTCTTAGGTTAAAATATGCATTATAGCCATACCTAATTACACACAACCTCCTGCAGATGTACCTATGAAGAAGTCATAAAATATAGTGCTACATTATTTCTCCTTATGCATCTTCCTACACTTCCATAATTCTAATGTACACATTCAAGTGAGAGTGCTAAGTCTACGAAAATAATTTCACTGATTTACCTCATCTCTTGCTAAGTGCAAGTAGTCTTTAGTAACATGCATGTCCAGGGCTCACTAAAGATCATAATTGTGATTTTCAAATTTATGTGCAGTTCTTAGAGTTCAAATTTATATCATTAGATTTTCACATCCAATCCAAGAAGCCACTATCGTGTAAAAGTATTGTGAAACTACCAGATTTCACAACATTACAAATCAGGCTAGGGTGCCTTCAGAATTTTATATGCCATAACATAGAGAACATATGCTGAAATATATAGGTTGATAGCTAGAGTATCTTATGGTCTAGAACCCTACACAATCAAATTCCCAAGAAAAATCTCTAAGCATTAGTTATTAGTCATAAACCATAGCAATTTCTTTGGTTTGGTACTTTTCTCCAACTCTAGAAACACACATAGGCTTAAAATAAATTGCATACCTTGTTCTCATTATAAATGTAAATGCCAATCCTTGAGGTCTATGGTATTCCAAGCAAGCAAACACAAATAAAAGAGGAAGATTTACATGGAGTCAAAGTTATTAGAGTTAATTATCTTGTTTGCAATCATGGCATTACCTGAACAACAAAGCGGGGCCAGATCTTATCACTGTGAGATTCCATGACTCCCTTTAAAATCATAAGCCCCAAGCCTCAAATGATGTCAACTATTTCAAGGAAGAGAACCCGCTCCTCACAGAGCATCTACAATATTGGTGAGAACCAATAGAAGGTAACATGACAATGTTGAACCAAGTCTCAAAATAACAAAAATGACTTATTGAGTGCAATATAAAAACCCTGTTAATATAAGAAATTAATTGACCTCTATAAGAAATTCTCAGGGTTGATTCATATTCTCCACTTTGATAGGTCACCCGATAGTTTGAAGACCCAATTCCATTGTCGATCTTGCACCACTTTCCAGGTTACCTATTGAAAGAAATCCACCATCCTTATCAAGCACCTACATAGTTTCCAAGGTAATAAACAATCATACTTGACTGGCAAGTTTACAGTGATATTTTTATTTTTTTAACTGTTGGAAGAATTATTTTATCAGTTGGAGCAAAACAATCACAGAATGGATGGACAATAAATAAATAATCACAAGAAGATAGGAGTTTCAAATGTACATCCCCAGTATATCAGAGTGGAAATGTAATATTTTTAAGTGCTAGTAAACACCAAGAATGGAGATGAAATACTAGTCAGTATTATCTCAAGGACTAGCAGGAAAACACAAAATTATTAGATTATGCAGTCTCCTAAAGATAGAACCTTTAGGAAATAAAACAAGAAATATTAAGATTGAAGGCATAAATTATCCTACAACACTGTTGGAATAGAAACTAAGAAATGAAAATGAAACTTATGTTTTTGTAAATGTTCATCCTTGTTTTTGTCAACCTGCATGGAGGAAAATGTGGAATGATTAGCTTAATAGTGCTTAAGCTAAATAATCCTCCAATTGTCCATCTAGTGCACTTATTGCAGCCTCGTCTATCATTAATATGCTCATATTCTTTATGATATTTTTTTCCCTTCGAGTAATTTCACTCCTCTATCTCCATAATTTGTTTTGCAGCCCACAGCTGCATAGTTTGTTTTGCAACCAACAGTCACAGAAGAAGGCTAAACAAATGGCATATGCCAAAGAGATTTTTACTTTCTCAATTCTTTTAAATGAGTAAATTTTAGGGATTTGGTCCAATAATAATATAGAAAATTCTCATTTCAATCTTAAAAAATATAAAAATATAAAATTTATAAAAACTTCGCACATATCAAATTTTTATGTGTTCAATTTGACAAGATTAATGGTGCAAGCCGAAAACAATAGTCTCTGTCGTAGGCGGGGACTAAAAATATATCTACTAAATGGGTCTAAAACATTTTATAGATAAGAAACAAAGGAATCTCTCTTCATAACCAAATATTAATTTTGGAGTTCTCAAAACAAAATAGAAAAATCGATATCTTTTATTTCTTAATATTCAACCATATCCCTTCACAATCTGAACATACATAATCCACATTCATGTCAATGTTGACATTGACATCATTAGTATGTTATTCACTTATACATTTTGATTGACAAATCTACATACTCGGTTCCATATGATGTATTATTTCTCAATCCTTTTGGAGGACGTGTTAACACTACATACCAGTCAGTCTCAATTGGATCTTGTACATATAATACTTTAGCTTGCGATGCTAGAATAAATGGATCATTTTCCCAATGATTTTCACTTAAGAATTTCTTCATATTCACCATTGTAAAACTCAAATCATCAGTTTTTGATCCCTCTCTTATTGTATATATCAATCTAATTACATTTGAACAATGTGTTCTCCATACAAAAGTAGTCCAATGTAATTATTTCGTCTAACACTCCATAAATGTTGTGTTTTGAAGTATAGGGTTTGCATGTTTGGAACTTGATCTCATCATTATTTGAGGTTCCATATACACACCACTATTTTGGGTGGTTCTCTCATTCTCAATGCTTTTTTTATGGAATCTATAACCATTGGTTGGGAATCTATAACCTATTCACGAATTTCTTGGGGTCACACACTAGCCATTTAAGTGTATCAGACACCTTTCCATCTCCTTCCACCTGTATGGTTTTCAATTTTTAAATGTAGTTAGAATTCATACATTCAACCTCTAAAAATATATTTAATTTCCTACATGAAAATATTCCCATATACTGCTCTTTAAGTACACTTATAATATATATAATATCGTTACCTATTGTTTTAACTAACTAGTAAAATTATGGGTGTGGAGTTTCTGCAATAGAGCTTCATCTTTTTTCGTTTGGGTTATTGAGTTGGTAATATCCATTTTATGCATCCTAATTCAACAATTATGCATAGTAGATATGGTGTTTAATGTGTTTTTATAAAATAATAAAATATTTTTAAAGGTCAAATATGTTAATCTATCCATGGATCTATTTTTTGTTAAACCATAAATAGACAAACAAAAAATTACAGGTGAAATATGTTACTTACTCTATCCATGGATCAACTTCGTTTGTGTGAAATAGAACCCACCTATGGGCTTGTTCCCAACTAATGTCATCCAGTTTCGAAGGAATTGGAGTAGATAATGGCTTTCCATCAAGTATAACTTCTTCAAATTCCTCATCCCACACATAATTTCGGCCATCTGTGGATCTAATAGCTTCCATACCTTTCAAGTATCATCCACAAAAATTTATTGATTCCTCCACAGTATAGCTTTTAGTAATGCATCCTTCAGGCCTATTTTTGTTATGAACATAGCTCTTATATAATTTCATGGTCTTACAAAATGAACAAAAGAGAATTAAGTAATGTCAAAATCTTAAAAAAAAATCATCATGTTTTTGTGCTTGACGAAAAGTAAAGTTTCACATACCTCTCAAAGGGGTACATCCATATATATGCAACCAAGCCACAATATCGAAGCTCACGTACCAAATGTACATTCAAATGAGACATTATATCAAAGAATGAAGGAATAAAGTACTATTCAAGAAAGAAAAATGTCTCCACAATATCATTTTCCAACTTGTTAAGACTCACTACTGAAAATGATTTTGCACAAATTTGCCTATAAAAGTAACAAAGCATACAAAGTGTCTTTCAGACAACAATTGGCAACACATGATGCAAAGCCACTGGGAGGAGTTGTTGAACTGGAACATGGAAATCATGTCATTTCATACCATGGAACTTAAGATCTTCCATAGATATATGATTTTTTGGATTATAGTTGTAACCATCTTCCGCCTTTAACATGAAAACAACATGACATAGTGTTTGTTTCTCTTTCTTTGAAAGAGTATGTGGTGCAGGTGGAAGGAATATTTTTTTTCCTTTAACTTCTAGACATAGTCATTTCCTCAAACCCATTTTTTATAAGTCATCACGTGATTTTCTTCGATCTTTGGACTTCCCTTTTATATCCAAAAGATTTCCAAAAATGCTTTCACACACATTCTTCTCCACATGCATTACATCTAAGTTGAGGAGTATTAGGAGTTTCTGCATTCCAACACATCAAGAATATCAAAAAAATATTTAATATGGACAAATAGATAAACATTAAATTCAACCAAGACATCTAATCACAATGACGTCAACTAAGCAAGTTGTGTCCAATAATTAGGCATGTTTGATGGGTCTACATGCCTTCCAATATGGTAGATTGAATAGAATTGATTGTTGCTTCCACACTACAACATCAATTTTTTCACCTATTTTATTGTTTGTTTTCCTTTTATTTGATTCAATATTCCCGCAAATTGCTTCCTTTCTTTTTGTTTCCTTCAAAATATTTGATACTTTAACACTTGGAGGGGCATAACGATTCTCCAGCTTATTTTCTTTACTTGTAATAGAAAGAAGTAAAACGTTTCAATGACATTTTCATCACTTTAGAAACAACCTCCACATACTGAGGGAATAGGAGAATCCATGTCACTTAAAAGAATCACCATCTCAGAATCTACATCTCAAATATGGAGAAGGAGATCTGAACCGTGTCAACATATTTTCAAGAGACCTCCCATATTAATGTGTTTGAGCGAGCAAGATGGAGAATCTCCACTTGTTAGTGTCTATCAAGAAGATAGAAAATAAAAAACCGAACTTACTTAGTTTCCAATTCTTCAACAACCTAAGTAGGTAAATTAGATAATAAGTTACATATCTTAAGCTGCATTTCACACTTTCTGTGCCTCTTTAGACGTCGTCTTTCTTGGTGTAATTTGAATTCCACATACATATTTTTTAGGTCCACATCGTGACTATATCAGTAGCTCTTAACATCATCCTAGCAGAATATAAGTGAGATTCAGTGTGCACATTTTACTTAGCTAAGTTGCCTGAGACTAGTTCCCATTATGATTTTTCACTTTAAGGGAAACTTATATTAGGCTCTTACCTTGTCTGACCATCATAGGCTACCCAAGAGGCACTTTCAAGTACATGTAAGAAACTACTATAATTCAAATTTTTATTGCAGAGTAACCTTTACTACATGAAATTTTTCATCAAGCATATAGTTTCTCAGAGAATATATTTGATCATTTCAACTAGTGTATCATATTTTGTCTATTGGTTCAAACATGTGACAGTTTTCAAATATGAAAAATCCTTGTAGTAGAATTGTCTAAAATTTAGTTTCCGGCATCTTTGTCTTTGTGAAAACAAATTTATGGATCAATGTAGCACGTAGATCCATGTGCATGAAATACTTTGTGCCATCATGAAACAGATATGAAGACATGTGCTTGACCTCCATAATTGTTCATTATACCTTGTAGCTTTTACATGGAAAATGAAACCAATATTCTCTATGCCAATACAAGATGTAGGAAGAAAAAATATGAATGAATCTAGTAAACAAACCTTCTTATAGAATTATCTACAATAGGCATGTTTCACATTCTAGATAATCTCTCAATGACTATTATCTTATATTCTCTTATAGATGATTATAGACTAGTACAATGGCTTAACTTTTATGTATTCTAAGGAAACCCGCGTTGCATGTTTACGAGAATTTGAATCATGGGATTCATCCTACAACTAAATTAACATTCATTTTATCCAAAATTGAAATCAGGAAAATGCTTTATATAAGCAGTAGCTATATTGTAGATGTATGTTACAACCCACGCTAAGGTAAATAAAATAAAATTAATTATGGATGCATAAGTAGCTAATATGGTATTTAAAATAGTTAATGAATGTTTTGATAATGGAAAAGAGACCATATTAGTCTTAGAAGGCACACCACACATGGATCATTAACCTCCAAGTCATTCTAGTGCGATTGAAGGTCGTTAGTATTATGACAAGGAAAGCTGCAAGGACTCGTTCCCTTTCTTTTGAGTAAAGGATTTTCCATAATGGTAATAAAATTACAGATTTGGAAAGAGGTTTTTTAGGTACTTTAACAACCTTTATTTCAGCCTAATGTCTTGTTGCAAATTAATTCATACTTGGGTTGTGTCTAGTCTAGAAAATACTGCAAACCTGTTCACTAAAGACATGCCAGTATGGCGTTGCCATGCTCCCACCTTCTACACTAGCAACTAGAAAAGAGATATGCCCATAACATGTGATGAATGTTTAGCATTCTGATGTCCTGACTCCTAAGTCCTGACTGGGCACGTTTCTTCTTTTGGAAGCTTAAGGAGCCATGACTAAATAGTCCCATTGTTGCCAAGTTGTAAAGCAATGATCCAAGTTCCTTGACAAATAAATTCATGCATATCCATGTGAGATGGTAGCAGCCACCATTTTTCTCTTTTAAAGGTCCTTATTTATGTTTCATATCACTGTAGCAGTGACAAGGACGTTGCCTATATGCAACAAGCAAAATTGTTCACTGTTCATACATTGACAAATATTTTTTACCTCAGAGATGTCCTCTTGCAAACATGGCATGGTATAAAAATAGTCATCTAGTAGGAAAGGATCACAAGGATCCTTGATGAGAAGGTTCTTCAATATATGGAAGAATCTTGGAAAGAGTATATTCCACTATGAGTTCATGGATGCAGTCTGAAATATTATGGAAGCAAGCATCAAAGAAGGGTATTAGTTTAGTTGCAGCATGAAGGCATAATTGATGTTTTTTAGAATCTTGACAAAGGAGCCTCATCATAGAAATTTTCTTCTAAGAAAGAGGGAGTTCATGAAAGAAGTTGACTAGATGAAAAAATGAAGGAAATAGGTATGCACATATTTAGATAAGAGATCTTGTTTAGAATGTAAAATTCATGTATTCATAGATATGGTAGAAAGAGTTAGATGCCGAAATATATTTGGAATCATGCACATGGTATGTCTTGGTTAAATACTAGATGAAATTAGGACACTTTCATATGGGTACTCGATGTATAGAAGCATGACGATTGTGCATAAAACCCAGTGACATTGATCAACATTTGATATCGTCTCTTGAAAATGAAAATGAGCCATGATAACTTCATAGGGAGATGCAAAGGCCTTGATGGATATGATGTTGAAGCTTGTTGATTGATAGATTTCAGGAACATATTGGTTGATGTTTGCAAGCTGAAGAGCATGGAAAAGGGAACTCTAAGTATTATGTAAAAATAAACCAAGTAAAGGGATGTTGATCTTAGAGGAAGCAAGTAGTAGTATTTGATATCATGACTAAAGGTTTTTATGACTTGGTAACACTAATATTGATGGTTTTTGTTATGCTCTTAACCTGCAAAATGATACCCAAATACAGAATATGCAAAGAAAAGATACCCAGAACACAGAATATCAATGATTTTATTATTCAGAGAGTAATGTTCACTTGCCTCTTCGAGGGGGCAACCTCTAATAGAGTAGAGCTCGACTACAAAATAAGACACGATGCTCCTCGCAGGGAGTCTCTATCCTTTATATATGACTCATACATGCAATACCATGGGCCAATACCGTGGATTTTATTAATACCATCTATCTAATACTACGACCCATTTGCAACTAACTGTGGTTCCATCATTAATTGCGGATTAACCACTTACAATTATTAATATGGGCTTTATTGACTCTTGACTATGACGTGATCCCATTACATAAATAAGGGGGTTAGGGTGGGACCCTAACATTCCCTCCCCCTTAGGACGAGCCTTTTCCTCAAGGCTGAAGCTGCGGAAACTGCTGAATAATAGTGGCTAGTTCCCAAGTTGCATCTTCTGGAGAGGTGTATTTCCATTTTACGAGGACTTCCTTAATCATGCGGCCGCGCAGTTGCTTGTCTCGTGTGTCTAGGACCTGTTCGGGTTGAAGCCAGATGGACCCTTCTTCGTCCAATTCAAGTAGACTGGTCTGAATTCTACAATTGTTCCCAATCACTTTCTTGAGGCATGAGACATGGAAAACTGGATGGATTTTTGCAGTAGGTGGCAAGGCCAACTTGTAGGCCACTTCTCCAATGCACTGAAGTACTTGATATGGTCCATAGAATTTGGGAGAGAGTTTCTGACAGCCCTTGTCCTTGAGTGATGTTTGCTTATATGGTTGTAGCTGTAAAAAGACCTGATCCCCTTCTTGAAATTGGCGCTCTGAGCGATGTTGGTCTACCTGTTGCTTCATGCGGTTCTGAGCTTGATGAAGATTCTCTCGAAGATGGGCGAGCATGGTTGCGCGGTGTTGTAGGAGTTGATCCACTGCTTGTACTTTTGAGCATCCCTTGAGATACGAAGTAGGTGAAGGTGGGAGTTGACCATATACTGCTTCATAGGGAGTCATTTTGGTGGTGGCATGATAGTTGGTGTTATACCACCATTTAGCCATAGATAACCACTGTACCCAAAGGTGTTGCTTTTCTGAAGTGAAACACCTAAGGTAGGTTTCTAGACATTTGTTGACGGCTTCGGTTTGACCATCTGTTTGCGGATGATAGGAAGTAATGAGTTTGAGTTGAGTGCCTTGTATTCTGAAGAGTTCTTGCCAAAAATTACTGGTGAAGATCGGGTCATGGTCAGACACAATAGAAGTGGGCATGCCATGCAATTTGAAGATCCGATCCATGAAAGATTGAGCAACCAAAGTTGGTGTAAACGGGTGGGGTAGGGTACAGAAATGAGCATACTTCGACAGTCGGTCCACAACCACCATGATGACTGACTTGTTCCCTGACTTTGGAATACCTGTAATGAAATCCATAGAAACCTCCGTCCAAATTGAGGTCGGAATGGGCAATGGTTGTAATGTGCCTGGTGTGTTGACGGTTTCCCCTTTGTGGCGTTGACAAACATCACATTCTACTACGAAAGTAAGGATGTCCTTTTTCATGCCTGTCCAAAAAAGTGACCTTCTGGTGCGAGCATACGTCTTCTGAAAGCTCGAATGTCCTACAATGGGAGATGAGTGCAATTCTGCCAAAATGCGACTTTTGAGGGTGGATGTTGGTGATATTACAACTCTGTCCTTGTAGCGAAGAATATCATCCTGCCACGAGTAGCCCTTGGTGGAATTTGGATCTACCTGCAATTGAGAAATGAGTTGGGAGAGCCCGGGGTGTGAAAACCATTCCCTACGAGCCTCGTCAATCCATTCTAGAATGGGGAGGGAAATTTCCATTAGAGTACTTTCCTCCTCAAATTGGCGAGATAATGCATCTGCTACACTATTGTCTTTCCCTTTCTTGTAAATGATCTCATAATCATATCCCAGCATTTTGGCTATCCATTTATTTTGTTGTGGGGAGGATAGGCATTGCTCCAAAAAATATTTAAGACTGTGATGATCTGTGCAGATTTGGAAACGTCGCCCCAATAAGTAAGGTCGCCAAGTCTCGACTGCACGTAAGATAGCCATCATTTCCTTCTCATAGGTAGATTGACCCAGATTCCTCCCACTGAGTTGTTGGCTTGTGAAGGCCAACAGTCGCCCTTCCTGCATTAAGACTGCCCCAATACCTGTACACGAAGCATCACATTCAATGACAAAAGATTTGGTGAAGTCAGGGAGTGCTAAGACTGGAGTGGAACACATGGCATTTTTTAGAGCTGTAAAGGCCTGTTGTGCTGCCTCATTCCAGAAGAATGAATTTTTCTTTAGGAGTTGGGTGAGGGGCTTCGCTATGCGACCATAGTTGCGGACAAATTTATGATAATAGCCTATGAGACCCAAAAATCCTCTCAAGCTCTTCAAAGTCTTAGGTTGAGGCCATTCCTGCATTGCCTGGATCTTTTTAGGGTCCACCTTGACACCTTCACGCCCCACAATGTGGCCCAAATACTCTACTTCTGCCATGCCAAACGAACACTTGGACATCTTGACAAATAACTTATGCTTGAGGAGCAGTTGCAAGAGTAGATCTACATGCTGAAGATGTGCGGCCCAAGTGCAACTATAGATGAGGATGTCATCGAAGAAGACAAGGACAAATTTCCTGAGATATGGTTTGAGAATGTGGTTCATAAGGCTCTGAAAAGTAGAGGGGGCATTACAATGACCAAATGGCATGACCAGGAATTCATAATGGCCTTCATGAGTTCTGAAAGCAGTCTTGGGGATGTTGACATCCTTCATGCGAATTTGGTGGTAGCCTGAGCGAAGATCTAGCTTAGTGAAGAATTGAGCCCCATTGAGTTCATCCAGCAAATCATCAAACACCGGGATGGGAAATTTATCTTTGACTATCAACTTATTGAGGGCCCTAAATTCGGGACACATCCGCCACTCCCCATCTTTCTTGAGCACCATGACCACTAGGGATGAATAAGGACTAATGCTGGGACGAATGACACCTGCTTCCAAAAGTTCCTTGATGATTTTTTCTATTTCATTCTTTTGGGTGCACGGATATCTGTATGGGCGCACATTTGGGGGTTGGGCCCCTGGAAACAAGGTGATGTTATGATCATGATCCCCTCGTGAGGGTGGAACCTCATGAGGCTTGTCAAAGACCGGCAGATGGTTATTTAAAATCTGTTGCATCTCAAGATGAATTGGCAGAGGCTTTGTTTCGACTGCCTGGATGGCATTAAATTAAGCTACAACTCCATGATTGCCCTTTTTTAACAATTTTTCCATCCTATGCGAGCTAATGATAGAGGGGGCTCCCGCCTGGAGTCCATGGAGGGTATGTGTGTAGTTGTTCTGCTTAAAACTCATATATAATTCCTGGAAATCCATTGTGATTGGCCGAAGAGTGCGGAGCCATTCAGCACCGAGGACAATGTCGCAACCCCCCATGTGTATGGCAAACATGTGGGTTTTCAACTGATAATCCCCCATTTGAAGTTTGAAATTTTCACAGCGGCCTTCACATTTCATTTTGCCTCCATCCACAATTTGAACTTGGAAGTTAGAAACTACGCGTACAAAACAATGCACTGCTTCTGCGACTTTTTGATGGATGAAATTATGTGTACTTCCACTATCAATCAAAACTACTAATGGGCGATGTTTAATAAAACCTCTGATTTTGAGAGTTTGAGGGGAAGAAATCCCTGCCAACGCATGCAGCGAAATAACTAGTTCGTCAGGGACATTGTCCTGTTGGTTGTCTTCTTCTAGCACCTCATGGTCCTCAAGTGGTGGATCTTCCTCTGTTGAGCTGTAGTCAGTGGCATCTATTTGAAAAAATTTGGGCTCCTTGCATTTATGACCTGGGGAGTAATTTTCATCACAGTAGTAACATAGTCCTTGCTTTCTTCTTTTGGCCATTTCCGCAGGTGACACCTTTTGGACCTTAAGTGTTTGAGTTGTATTGTGAGCCTGTGGGGGGCGACCTTTAGCGGAGAAATTTGGGCGACTGTATTGGGCTGCTAATGCATGTTCCACGTTACGAGCTACCTTGCAAGCCTCCGTCCATGTGGGAGGGTGGTGCAGTAGGACTTGAGCTTTGATGGCTTCTTTAAGAACACTGATAAAACATTATGTGTAGAACGCATCTGAGAGACCCCAAGTGCGGAAGGCTAAGGCTTCAAAAGCTGTAATATATTCATCCACTGTACCAGTCTGTCGGAGCTTAGTAAGACGACCCAAAAAAGAGTCCTCCTGTTCAAAGCGGCCTTGAAGAGCTTTTGTAAATTGGGTCCAAGTCCTAAAAGGTCCATTGCAACGTTGATGCCATTCCCACCATTGCCACCTTTCATTGTCCAAGTACATGCTCCCCAACATAAGCTGAGTCGCATCATCTAAGATACGATTCAGTTTGAAATACTGGTCCATTTGTGCTATCCATGCCGATGGGTGAGAACCATCAAATTTATGCATATCCAACTTGGGAGGTCGCTGACTGGGTGGTTGGTGGGTGTGCCAGACGTGAGGAGAGTGGTTAGACTCACCCTCATTGTATCCATTGCCATTATACGCCTCCTCGTGGGCTTGCTCCTTGTCCTTCAGGATGAGTTGCGCGACCTGGCTACTTAGTCTGTTAAGCTAAAGGGTGAGGGAGTGCATGGATTCTTCAAGTTTGTCGATCCTTTCATTGGCCATCGCTTGAGCTCTAGTTTCTACCATACACCAACCGGATGAAAATTTGGGACCACCTAAAAAATTTTCACTAATAATTGAATGGTACCACCATGCTCAGCTCGTCGTCCTGATTCTGATGGGCTAGGTCACCAATAAGAGCTTTTTTTTTTCTTCTGAAAACTCCTAATGGAGTTTTACTCCTTCCTTATCAATACTGCAGTGGCCAAATCCTCAAAATGTCAATGCGGCCAAAATTCCTGCGAAAATTATACCCCGGTATAGGAACTCTTCACATGACTCCGATCTGGTGGATCTGAGAGATCTGAATGGCGGATCTGATGGCGGAACAGACTGCTTCTGCGGATCTGATGGATCTGATCGGAATGGCTGATTTGCGAACTGCGGGACTGATGTCTGTTGCTGCTGCACCCTTTTGCACAAGCAGGTCTGGAAGAGATGCTGTGTGATCCCCTGATAGAAAAAGGGAGCTATGGTCTTGAGGAGTGTCAGGTGCTACAAATCGCAATATACATAAGGGTCTGGCAGTAGTACTCGGCCCAATGCTTCATGGCTCTAACTAAGGAGGATCGACCGTACCCTTAGCCGTACAACTCGACCAGCCTATCGTACAGGTGAGTAATCTCCCCGAGTGTTGTTCTCGGTGTACTGTAGGCACAAGACGGCCGACGGTTTATCTATGGTGAGGTTTTAAGGGAGCCTAGGGGGCTTCCAATATACCCAGAGGGTACGTGGAAGACAATCCGTGCGCGGTTCTATCTAATGCGCTACTACTCGAAGGGGTACCCACAGGGGTTACAAGGGAGTCCAACAGACGTGACCACCTCTTGTATTTCCTGCATGCATGCCTCCCCAAATCCGTAGGTTTATGCGCTCAACGATAGATCCCGTGGTTTAAAGACGCTGGAAAACGTCTCTAGCCAAAAAAAAAAATTGCTAAGAAATGGAGATCCCACCGACCTTGGAAAGTGCTCTGATACCACTTGTTATGCTCTTAACCTGCAAAATGATACCCAAATACAGAATATGGGAAGAAAAGATACCCAAAACACAGAATAGCAATGATTTTATTATTCAGAGAGTAATGTTCACTTGCCTCTTCGAGGGGGCAACCTCCAATAGAGCAGAGCTCGACTACAAAATAAGACACAATGCTCCTCGCAGGGAGTCTCTATCCTTTATATATGAGTCATACATGCAATACCACGGGGCAATACTGTGGGTTTTATTAATACCATCTATCTAATACTACGACCCATTTGCAACTAACTGTGGTTCCGTCATTAATTGTGGATTAACCACTTACAATTATTAATATGGGCTTTATTGACTCTTGACTGTGACGTGATCCCATTACATAAATAAGGGGGTTAGGGTGGGACCCTAACAGTTTTTCTTAGATGTGATTTCGCTACATGTTGTAGGAGTACATGCTAGAAAGCTAAAAATTTAGATAATATATCTGCACTTGTTTGGATTAACTCTTAATAAAGTCAAACTCAAGTCTTGGAAAATCAAAAACCTTGGATGCTTGAGCTAATTCATAACCATATTCTAGAGAAACAAATGACTGAAATTATGTTATGATCGGATGGGTTTGTGGAGCAGTGTAAATTGGAGAAAAATTTTGTTACTCCTACCCATAAAAATTCATGCTATGCATCATAGTCCACGACATATCTTCAACTAGATATGTTCAAGTGCATATATGATGTAATTGTCCAGAATATTAGAACTATCATTTCCAAGGACCAAAACAAGAAAAATTGTTGATTTCTTAATTGACATAGCTTGCAAAACTTAAATAATTAGTTGTCTCTGTTAATGAAATGATGTTTTTCTTTATTTAAAAGTGAAGTAATAACACATGCTAGACATTTCGAAGGCATGATAGGCATTCCAGGATGTGTGAGTGCCAAGGTGTGGTGTGAATGCATGCTAGGGAGTGTGAGGGCTGAGTGCCAGGGAAACATAAGGGAGCACTCACTTCAAATGCATGGAAATGAATTGTCAACAAGTTCTAGGTGTGCTAAAGAGGGAGTGAAAGGTATGTTAGCTAGTGCCAAGGCATAAAAAGGAAGAACTAGGTCAAAATTATTGGAAATGAACAAATAAGAGTGGAGTGTGCCAAGGAGTGTCAGTAAATTCCAAGTGTCCCAAGGATGAAGTGTGTTAGGATAATTTTAGAATAGGACTTGCAAGAGGAAATTCTATGGTTGTGATAAGGTGTGTACAAAGTATTTTCAGACAAAGGGGGAATTTGGGTTTTGCACAACATTTTTTTGTGAATGACCTGGTTGGGTTCCCAAGTTGCAAAAAAATTAAGGCTATCTATGATGGTATGAAAGTTAGGGAGTGCCAAGGTGTTACAAGGAATGCCAGGAAGTACTAAAACATGCTAGATAGTTCCAAGACATTTTAGGCATGCCAAGACATGCCAAGTGCTATATCATGCCAAGAAGTTCCAGGCACCAGGGTATGACGCCAACACATGCTAGGGAGCGTTAGGGCCATGTTCCAGGGAAACACAAGGGAGAAGTAGTTTCAAATGCATGGAAATGAATGAATAAGAGTGTGACAAAGAGTGTTAGCAAATGAGTACGAGGTGTGCTAAGTGTCAAGGAGTGCTAGGATGTGATAGGGAGTGCCAAAGCATGCCAAGATATGCAGGGGATGCTAACACATGCTACATAGTGCAAAGCAATTATTATGTGTTCTAGATTTTATGGCATGTCAAGATGTAAACTTTGTTTCTTAGTTGTTTAATTTTACGACCACTGTTGGATGTGAGCCTTGTTTTCGTAACTTGTTCAGTTGGGTAAGTTGAAATTATACATTAGTAGCCTAAGAAGATTTATAGGAAGTTCTTAAGTCAACAAGGCATAGTCTAGTTGTAGTAATTGTAACTTGGTCAAGTTGTTGTTATAGTTGAGTTAGGATTTTGTTGGGTTCCCATGCTGCAAAAAATGTAAGGGTAGTTGTGAGGGCATGATAGCTAAGGACTTCCAGGGCATGATAAGGAATGAAAAGGCATGCTAACACATGTTAGACAATGTGAATGCATGCCAAGTAGTGTTAGGGAGTGTCAGGGATAGGCAAAACATTATTTTTTCAATGACTTGGTTGGTTTCCCAAGTCGCAGAAAAGATATAAGGGCATGATGACTAGGGAGTGCCAACATGTGCTAGGAAATGCTAAGAAGTGCTAACACATGCTAGATAGTTCCAAGGCATGTTAGGCATGTTGTTGGGGCCTTCGTTTTGATTTTTTGTGGGAAGACAAGACAGGAACAGGTGATGGGGACGACTAGTGGGTTGCGGAGCTGACAAACAAGGGGGAATAGGAACGAGGAGTAGTCCAGAAAGTGTGGAAATGTAGCGGGGAGAGAAAGAGCAGCCTAGAAAGTAGAAAGAAAAGGAAACCAAAGGCAGAGTCATCGAGAAAGAAATAAGTGGAATTTCCAATCTGAGTGCAGAGCATAGCATAAAAATCAGAAGAAAGGTTGGGAAAGCATTGATGATTACTAGTTGTTGATGAACCAAGTGATCCAGGAATTGATGTAGCCTTCCTAAGTTGTGGAAGGCAGGTACACCCTTGCTATGTTGGTCTTTTATCTGTGGGTTGGGTTTATCTTGTTGTTGATGATCAAGCTTCAAAAATTCTATACTTATTTATGTATTTATTTCTATGAATCATAATGAAAGAGATAGTTTGCACCTATGATGTATTGTTGAGTTCTATACTAGTTCTTTAAAAATTTTAAATATTTGTCTATATGTTGTATGATTTCGTAAGGTAATGTGAATCTAATAGTATGGTTAAATTACAGTATGTTCTTGATTGTTATGATTTAAGATCGGTTGCAGGTTGTGGTTCCCTTTGTGCCTCATTCTACCCCCTCACACTTCAGTCACGACTTGCCTTGGGTGAGACTCCTTACCCTCTAAGTAAGGTGAAAATGTCGACATTGTTCTAGACTACAACAGAACCTTGTTGGTCCCTTGTGCCTAAACCAAGGTATCTTCCTTATTCCCATTTTCGTTCCAACACATGCCAAGTCATGCCAAGTGCTAAGGCATTGCGAGATGTGCCAAGTGTTAGGGTGTGGCACCAACACATGCTAGTGAGTGCTAGGGAGTGCCATGAAACACAAAGGAGCACTAGTTTCAATTGCATGGAAATGAATGAATAAGAGTGTGTGATAGGGAGTGTTTGCAAGTTCCAAGTGTTCTAAGGAGGGAGTGACAAGGTATGCTAGGAAGTGACAAGGTATGCTAGGAAGTGCCAAGGCATGCTACAGTGTTAAGGAAGCATGCCAAGATGTACCAAGTTCCAAGGTGCCAATATGTGCTAAGGAGTGTTAGGGAAATACAAGGGAGAACTAGGTCAAAATGCACGGAAATGAATGAATAAGAGTGTGTGATAGGGAGTGCACTGAGTTCCAGGTGTGTTAATGTGGGAGTGACATGGTATGCTACGTAGTGATAAGGCATGATAGAGTGTGAGGGCAGCATCCGACCAAGATGTGTCAGGTGCCAGGGTGTGCCAATGCATGCTAGGAAGTGCTACAGAGTTCCATGGAAACACAAGGGACCAGTCGGTCAAAATAATGCATGGAAATGAATGAATACGATTTGAGATAGGAAGTATCAGTGAGTTGCAGTTGTGCTGAGGGAGTGAAAAGATATTCTTTGTAGTGTTAAGGCATGTTAGAGGCCATGGAAATGATATGCCAAGATGTGCCAAGTCTCAGGGTGTGCAAATGCATTCCACGGAGTGTTAGGGAGTGCCACGGAAACACAACGGAGCGCTAGATTAAAATGCATGGAAATGAATGAATAAGAGTATGTGACAAGGAGTGTTAGTGAGTCCTAGGTGTGTTAAGGAGTGAGTGATAAGGTACACTAGGTGTTGCCAAGGAATGATAGAGTGTTAGGGCGATATGCCAAGATGTTCCAGGTGTCAAGGAGTGCCATGGAAACATAAGGGATAACTAGCTCAAAATGCATGGAAATGAATGAATAAGAGTGGGTGATAAGGAGTGTCAGTGAGTTTCAGGTGTGTTAAGGAGGGAGTGACAAGGTTATATGCTAGGAAGTTCCAAGGCATGATAGATTGCCAAGGTATGTCAAGGAGTGCTAGGGAGTGCCAAAGCATTCCAATGAATGTAGGGGGTGCTAACACACGCCACACAGTGTGAAGGGATTGTTAGATGTGTTAGGTGCTATGGCATGTCAAGATGTAAACTATTTGCTCAATTGTTTTATGGTCGCAGTTTGATGTGATCCTTGACATGGTAACTTGTAACTTGTTAAGTTCAATAAGTTGAAATTATACATGAGTAGCCTAAGATGAGTTATAGCAAATTATTAGGCGAACAAGGCATAGTCTAGCTATAGTATCTATAACTTGGTAAAGTTGTTGTAGTTGAGGCAAGACTTGGTTGGGTTCCCAAGTCCTAAAAAAAGTATGGTTAGTTGTGAGGGCATTATAGCTAAGGAGTGTCAAGGTGTTCCAAGGAATGAAAATGAATGCTAACACATGTTGAACATTTCCAATGCATGTTGAAGAATGTTAGGGCATCACAAGGGAAAACTAGGTCAAAATACATGGAAATGAACAAAAAGGTGTGTGTGGCAAGGAGTGTCAATAAATTCTAGGTGTGTCAAGGACAAAGTGTGTTAGGAGAAGGTTAGAATAGGAATTGTAGGAGACAAGCCTATGGTTACAATTATAAGGGGTTGTTCAAAGAAGTTTCAACAAATGGAGACTTTGGGTTGGGCACAACATTGTTTTGCCAATGACTTGGTTGGCTTCCCAAGTTGTGAAAATAGTAAATCCATCTATGAGGGCATGATAATTAGGTAGTGCCAAGGTGTGTTAGGGAATTCTAGGAAGTACTAATGCATGTTAGACGATTCCAAGGCATGTTAGCCATGCTACAACAAGCCAACTACTAATGCATGGCAAGATGTGCCAGGTGCTAGGATGTTGCGTGAATGCATGCTAGGGAGTGTTAGGGCTAAGTGTCAAGGAAGCACAAGGCACCACTAGTTTCAAATGCATGGAAATGAAGTGTCAGCAAGTTATAGGTGTGCTAAGGAGGGAGTGAAAGGTATGCTATGTACCGCCAAGGCATGATAAAGTGCTAGGGATGCATACCAATATGTGCCAAGCACCAAGGTGTGCCAATATGTGCTAAGGGGTGTTAGGGAGTGCCAGGGGAACATAAGGTAGCACTAGGTCAAAATGTATGGAAATGAATGAATAAGAGTGTGTGACAGGGAGTGTCATTGAGTTCCAAGTGTACTAAGGAGAGAGTGACATGGTATGCTAGGTTGTGCTAAGTCATGCTGGTTTTCTAGGGCGACATGCAACCAAGATGTGCTAGGTGCCAGGGTGTGTCAACGTGTTCTAGGAAGTGTTAGGGAGTGCTAGGAAAACACAAGGGAGAACTAGGTCAAATTAATGCATGCAAATGAACAAATAAGAGTTTTTGACAAGAAGTTTCAGTGAGATCTAGGTGTGCTGAGGGAGTAACAAGGTATGGTAAGCAGTGCTAAGGCATGCAGAAGCCAGGGCAACATGCCAAGATGTGCCAGGTTCTAGGGTGTGCCAATGCATGCCAAGGAGTGTTATGGAGTGCCAAGGAAACAAAAAGGATCACTAGTTTCAAATACATGGAAATGAATGAATAAGAGTGTGTCACAGGGAGTGTCAGTGAGTTCTAGGTGTGGTAAGGAGGGAGTGACAAGATATATTAGGTAGTGCTAAGGAATGCTAGAGTGTGAGGGAAACATACCAAGATGTGCCACGTGCTAGGGTGTGCCAATGCATTTCAGTGAATGTTAAAGAGTTGCATAGAAACACAAGGGAGAACTAGTTCAAAATGCATGGACATGAAGAGATAAAAGTGTGTGATAGGGAGTGTCAATGAGTTTGAAGTGTTCTAAGGAGGGAGTGACAAGGTTATATGATAGGCAGTGCCAAGGCATGCTAGAGTACCAGTGCATGTCACAGAGTGCTAGGGTGTGCTAGGGAGTGCAAAGCATGCCAAGAAATGTAGGGGATGCTAACATGCACCACATAGGGCTAAGGGATTGTTAGACGTGCCAGGTGCTATGGCATGTCAAGATGTAAATTGTCTTGCTTAGTTGTTTTATGGTGATTGTTGGACGTGAGACTTGAATTAGTAACTTTTTAAGTGGGATGAGTTGAGATTGGACATGAGTATCCTAAGATGTGTTATAGGTAGTTCTTAGGTGAACAAGGCATAGTCTAGTTGTAGTAACTATAACTTGGTTAAGTTGTTGTAGTCGAGGCAAGACTTGGTTGGGTTCCCAAGTCTTAAAAAAAGTAAGGGTAGTTGTGGAGAATGATAGATAAGGAGTGTCATGGCATGGAAAGGAATGAAAAGATGTGCTAACACATGGCAGATAGTGCCAATGGATGCTGAGGAGTGTTAGGGAGTGTCAGGGGAACACAAGGGAGAAGTAGGTCAAAATGCTTGAAAATGAACAAATAAGAGTGTGTGCTAAGGAGTGTTAGTGAATTCGAGGTGTCCCAAGGTTGAAGTGTTTTAAGAGAAGTTAAAAATGGTACTTACAGGAGGTAAGCCTATGGTTGTGATAAGGCATGGACAGAAATTTCAGAGAAAGCGAGACTTTGGGTTGGGCACAATATTGTTTTGCTAATGAATTGGCTGGGTTCCCAAGTCACAAACAAGGTAAGGTTATCTATGAGGGCATGACAACTAGGGAGTGCCAAGGTGTTCTAGCAAATGTAAGGTTCACAAGTGGTGGAAAAATATAATGCTAGTTGTGAGGGCATGACTGCTAAGGTGTGTTAGGGAATGCTAGGGCATGGTATCATGTGCCAAATAGTACGAAGACAGGTCAAACAAGCTAAGGTATGCCATGTTCTAAGGCATGCCAAGATGTGCAAGGTTGTGAAAATGCATGGCAAGGAATCTCAAGGAAACAAAAGGGAGGAACATGATAAACTACAAGGAAATGAACACAGAATAGGGTTAATAAGTCATCAATTTACTTTTTCCATGAGGAGCATGCTAGGCACACCAAAACTATGTGCCAATAGGTGTCAAGATCCAAGCGTGAATGCATTATAATTTCTAAATATTCCTCTGTTGCTTATCATCTACTTTCCAATAATTGATCTGAAATAAATTTAATATTAAACCATGCCAAAGCATACCAAGTCATCTCAATGCATGGCAAACATGCTAAGACTTACCAAGTGCTAATATGTGCCAAGTGCCAATGTGTGTCATGGAGTGTGATGCATGCTATGAAGTGGCACAACATGTCAAAGAGTGCTAAGGAATGATAGAGAGTGCCAATGCATGTTGAGGATTGTTAGGGAGTACTAGGACAAGACATGGGAGCACTAGGTCAAAATGCATGGAAGTGAATGAATATGAGGGTGTGTCAAGGAGTGTTAATGAGTGCTAGTTGTCACACTAAGGAGGGAGTGACAAGGTATGTTAAGCATGGGTAAGGAATTCTAGGGAATATCAGTGCATGTTAAGAAGTGCTAAAGTGTGCTAGGTAGTTCTGGGGTGTGATAACATGTGCCAAATAGTGCCAAGGCATGCCAGGGGCTAAGATATGCTAGGATGTGGAGGGTGCCAGAGTATGCCAATATGTGTCAAGGAGTTTCAAGGCAACAAAATGAATAACCAAGATAAAATTCAAGGAAATGAGCACATAAGAGGGTTAATAAGTCGTGACTTTATATTTTTCAAAAGGGGCATGCTAGGCACACTAATAATATGTTTGAATACATGCCAAGTGCCAATGTAAGCCAAGTGCTAATGTTTGTCAATGCAATATTATGCCAAGGAGTTCCAGGGCATGCTAAGGACTACAAGGCATGCCAACACATGCTAGGGGAGTGCTAGGCTATGCTAGGGCATGGCAACATGTGCTTGGGTGTCCTACTCATGGCAAGATGTTCTAGGTACAAAGATGTTCCAAGACATGTGAGGTGCCTAGGAATGTTAGTGTACTATTCCAGAGCATGTTAATGTGTTCCATGAGTGTTGAGGAGTGCTAGATGTGATGAAGTAAAAGTATAAGTGTAGACATGAACGAATTCCTCTAGCGCAATAATGGGTCTAGCCACAACAGATATATTCTATGGAAGATTTCCTTAGGTTAGAATCAATCAAGAGGGCCTACCTCTTGGTCACTTATCCTGCTTGATGATGTCCTCGTTTTCTCGCTCCAGCTATCTCTCGCTTCCTTCTTCAAGCTCCTGAAACAAGTAAACAACAACAACACACAAACATAATAATAGACAAATTACAATTCAACCTACTTAACAAGTCAAGAAACATTAAGACACGAATATGTAATATTACAAAACATGTAGGAAATCAATCGATAGTTGCATATATTAATATCAAAGAGAGATTAAAACCATTCATCTTGGTGTTGCAATCTTCCTCTGACAAGACCAGGTTCCCACACACTTCTACTAGCATTCCATGATGGCTTCAAACAACAATAGTTTTAAATATATTCCCTTTAGGTTTCACTCCAAACCAAAACACACTTCTCCCTCACACAACTAGATGGCTACAATTAGTAATAGCTTGCTTGTCTATGCCAAAATAGCATCAACACTTTTCAACTATAACACTCACACCCAGCCAAAACTATCAACTGTGACTAGATTGTGCTTGGGAAGAAAGGAGGTTTATATAGGAAATATGGATGGGAGATGGATCCTCTTCTCATGGGAGAAGGACTTATCCCTTGAGGTAGTTCCATCATTATAGGGGAAAGAAGTCCAAACTATCATCCTTGACCCCATCCAGCCAGAACCATTTACCAAACTTTCATTATGGTGCTTCTAGAGCTAGAATCTTCAGCTCTAATTTAAAAAAATTTCCATAACAGGATCAGTGCGACTAAAACACATCTCAGTCACTCCAGTCGACACAAGGAGTGGTGAAAATCTCTACACATCAGCGTGGGGGAGACAAAGGCCATTAGCACTAGTCTTGTAAACTAGGCAAAACAAAAGTTTCACGGGAAATGGTGCAAAAGGGAATTGATCTACTCATGAAGAGGGACATAATGGGAGTTTCTTCATGAAGGAAAAGCATGCAGGGTTCACTGTAGAGGTCCTCCAGGACCAAGGAATTGGGAGTAAAGGGACAGTGACAAAATTTTATGTAACATATGCTCCCTAAAGTGTGAAGGCCGAACTAGAGTGAGGGATGAAATTCTTTATAAATCAGTGCAGGGCACCGGTCCGCCATTGGAAAACTTGAAAGAAAGTACAGATACATACACATAAACTGAGATCTCTATCAAATGATACATAAGTCATGGAATGGACACAACCATCCAGAGAATGATCATGTAGATAGATCCAGGTATGGGCACAGCCATCCATGTAGGGGGACGATAATGAAACCAAGGTATGGTCACAACCATCCAATAATGAGAAGGATTACGTATGATAACTCATGGTTTGGTCACAGCCAGCCATCTGAAAGAGACATGCATATCAACATAACCATGTCACATAACTTCATAACCTAGACTTTTTGTGATCTGAGTCTAGGGTCTTACACTCCACCACGACCCGATCAAAGTATAGATCCTAGCATGCGAATGGATGTGTTGATGTCGAACATGCTAGAAAGTCGCTTGATTACTAGTTAATGATGTAAACTATTAACAAGAACGAGAGAAACCACAAATAATGACAATGGTCCTCATGGTACTATCAACACAATTCACAGAATGTGAATACAAGAACAGAAGTCAAACACCCATGAAATCACTCGATCGAAAGCCAACGATGTGAACTTGTCATTGAGTGTGAAGAACTTGCCATTAGGGCATGCAAGCTCTAAGTTACTAGAAGGGAGTCCCTCAGTAAACTTTTTGGATAATGAGTTGAAGTCGATGGAAAGCGACCGTGTCAATGGAGGGCCATGATGAATCCCAAATCATCGACGTGAGACGAGAGGATGCAAAATGATTTTGGATGATACAGAGAATCAGAGGTAAGTGTAACTACAGAAAGACAAATCTTGAACATATCAGCGACACAACTGGAAGTTTGGTAATTTTTGCATCCATGGGATTAGTGATCATGATGACGTGGCAGAGATCAAATGGAAGGAAAAATGAACGGCCCAAACCCAGGAAGGTCAACGATATAGAGGAGGATGTCCCAACCTAACATGAAGCAAAGAATGTCATGCTCAAGAGTGAGCTGCCGACACGACTGATAGATTTCCAAATTTTCCCCCACCTTTCTGGAGAGTACCCCAATTATTTTTTAATCACAAGCTTGAAGGGGATAACATATGATTGCACTGTAATTTCATCTTTTGGATGAATTTGACCTAGTAAGTTTAACGAGCCCTAGGAAGGAGAAGCTCACATTCGTCATGGTGACGAATCCGATGTCGTTTAATATTTTAACGAGTCTGACAAAGGTGTAACTTGATATCTTTTTCATGTTTAGAGAGTTTGAAAAAGACATGTAAAATAAAACTCCACATGGTCCCTTTTTGTACATTTGTGTCTCTCGAGCCTGAAAAGGTAGAAAACAATACTTGAGAGAACCACTTGACCATTTCAGTTAAGGAGTATATTTTTCGTAATTAGTTCCTCCTAGCCCGAAAAAGGGATAAACTTATACTGGGTGAACGTCGTTACACATCCATTAACAAGTTTAAAACATCAAGGGCTTGACCATCTTTTCACTTTTAAAGGGTTGGAAAAGAGCTGAAAATGGACCCCCCCATTTTTTTCTCTTTAATAAGTCAAAAAGGGAAAAAATACTTGGCAATCTTCTCATATGAGTTTAATGGGTTGAGAAAAGAACTGAAATGTGACTCATCGTCATCGTCAAACATCCATCACCTGTCGTTGCACAAGTAAGGCAAAGTGTATTATCAAGTCCTTGAGGCAAAATAGGTCAAAATTTTTTACAAAACCTAATATTTTGATGAGAATATGAATAAAAATCAGAAAAGTAAATATACTTTTATCATTTACCATTTTACCTTTGTTGTGAAGACTTTTTACCCGTTTTTTCCCTAATTGTTTTGGAGTAGATTGCTGGAGATCCGAGAGGTCAATCGACGAGCCATCAGTTCCAAGTAACAGTTGAAGCCCTGAGATCCATTTTCATGCTTTTTCTTTCTATTTTTAGCCATTTTTTTGGATTTTTAGGGAGGTTTGTGAAAATATTTTTCGCCATCGATTGGCGTGATTTCTGGGCACGAAATCACGCTGGTCGAGGGTGATTTGCAAAGCCATCCACACTGATCGGAGAAACTATTTTTAAAATAGGAATGTCGGTGTTGTGGATAGGGAGAAACCCTATGTTCTCAAAAACTGACCATTTAATCTTGAATTTTATGTGCCAAGGATGATTATTGACTGAAATTAATGGCTTTTACAGGAGAGAATCACCGAAAATGGTGGATTGGAAGGAAAGGGAACGTGAAGATGTTGACACCCAGGCAATGAATGATCCAAATTTCCTAGAGGCTTTGAGAACTTGCAAGCTCCTCAAATTCTTCCTTACACCAAGGATGCGGGCCCAACCCGAGTTTCTTCGATACTTGATAAGCCTTTGGGACATTAATCGAGAGATTTTTGTCATTAGGGACCAGGAGCTGGAGTTGATAACTTCAAATATCTACTTCATCACTGGACTGTCTTGTTGAGTTGAGCCAATGAACTTGTATGGGTGATGTCTGATCAGGGAAAGCATATCTTCCCTGCTTGTCGAACACTCCCCTAAGGCCCTAAAATCGAAGAGTGGGAAGATAGAGATTTCTAGTGTGCAAAATTTGACACTAAGGGCGCTTCTGTTGACTATCAATAGTGTGGCAGGGTCCCAGGCGGAACATGAGACTAACAAGTGAAAGTTACTTTATGTTATTGACTGCATAGCTCCTACGATCTTCAACTAGGCAGAGACCATGAAGATGAACATCATGCGCCAGTTTTCCAAGGCCAAGGCAGGGAATATGAAGTAATTTGGCTTCGGATCTCTACTTGTGAGCTTCTTCCTACAACGAGTGCCATTGTTCCAGTATCAGTTGAATGAGGTAGATCCTTCTATGCCACGCGATCTATGGATGGCCCGCTGGAGTCGTTTGATGCCCAGGATCACTAGGGATCAGCACATGTCATATTGACTTGCATTGTTCTCATGGCTACGATGACAGAAGATCATCGTGGAAAATTGGGCATACAACGACATTGATTTTCGTGGAGATCTAGATATGCCCTTACCAGATGGAGATGACTTCGATGACGAAGGTAAAAAAGAAAATTTTTAATTTTGATATTCTTTAATTGTTTTTGATATACGCGTGCTTATAAAATTTCTCTTGTTTATGCAAATGTTGGACCAGAGCGGCCAACCGAGATGTCCCTGATAGCTAGGCGTGTCTCCTACCCTATTGATGCTACCACCCCTTATCAGGAAGGGAGTGACAATGAGGAAGAGATTGCAAGGAACCTTGAGGGGTTAACTCATGGTATCCCGGAGTATGCTCGGATAGGAAACATGCCTCGTCGGTACCAGAGGCACACGATGGGAATCTCATATCTGATATGATGACTGCTAAGTTGTGTTGCATGAGCTCTCTCATCCTGTCACGACCACCATGTTGATTATTTCCTAGGTTCGGTACTTACATATTTTTTTAGGCCTACGAGCTGCTGATGTTATTGTATACACACATATTTTTTTGGGGTTCTGATGTATCAAACATTATCACCATATATATATATATCTATATCTATATATATATAGATATAAATATATATATATATATATATATATATATATATATATATATATATATATAGATATAGATATATATATATATATATATATATATATATATATATATATATATATATATATATATATATATATATATATATATATATATATATATATGTTGTATTTTCTTGTCTATTATGGTAAAAATGGTTTGTCTTATCTTTTACATGTTTTGTAAATGTTTATCCAGCACGTAATTAGCTAATGCATCTGTTAATGTATTCATGCGTCTACGAATATGATGATATGTAATATAATCAAAATGTCTTTCCAATAGATGGATATGGAGATACATTCGTAATATTTGAGGGTTTCTAACGGAATATTTCCCATTGAGTTGGTTGTATGACCTAGGAAGATACCTTGAAGGTCAATCAACTCATTGCTAGGGTCATATATATCCCATGCCACATATGATAGGTTTCGGGTACTATGGCAAGCACCATCGGTGAAACCAACTTGAGGAGTCGCAGACATCTTCAAAGCAAGAAAGGCATAATAAATAGGAAAATTGTTTGAAAATAATCACACAAAACCACGTTTTACAAAAATGAATCACACACTAATGTACATATGTAACCATGCAAGATGACCTAAGAATATTACTTCATGAGGGAGTCCATGCTGGGACTCGGTGTTGGGCATGAGATCCCCCCAAGGCAAGTTTTGGGGCTTAAAGCCCAAGTTTTGACTAAGTCTGATGTAAAGACTCTGCGATTTGTGGGCGCAGAGCGTGAAGGTGGTAAATGAGTCAAAGGGTTGTCCGCCCTCACTTTTGTAATGTAATGTCGGTTTGAGAGGTCTACCCATGGTCCACGGACCACGGGATTGTATAAATAGAGTGAGGCTCTAATTGTAAATAAAGGACGAGAGGAATCAATAAATGGAAGATCTAATAAGGAAGCATTAAGTCTAAGTGTAGAGTCATGTCTGTGGGTCATAGAGTAGGAGAAGGCTCTACAACTGAGGGTGCGGACCCCTGCAACTGAGTGTGTAGGGCAATTTGAGTCGGTAACCGATTGAAGCATTAATAAAGAGAAGTTTTATAATATTTATGTGTATCTTTTCCTGTTTTATGCATTGAAGTATATTGGGTATGAACTACAAGTTCACTGTTAATTTGTTGTGCAAACTTATATGAATGTAATAAATAAGAAAATATAATATAAGGTATCTATTTACGCGAAGATAACTAACTGTTATAAGAATATAAGTAAGATCCGTGGGGTGACTTGGGGAAATAGCACAGATTGCTGCTCTAGCAGCATGGAAGCCCCATAGCCCTTGGTTAGGGCTGCGCGAAGATGAATATAACTAGGGCGTGAAGGTATCGTAGGCCAGGAAAGTGCGCGAAGTAACTTGTGCGAAATTATTCATAGTTGGACTAAATCAACCACTCATTCATCTCAAGGGTGCGAAAACTTGGTTCCAACATCCCCCCATACTACTTCGGGTGAGACCTCACACTGCGGTCTGCAGGCTGTTGCCGAAAGGGCCATTAGTACAGGGATTTATTTGGCTAATTAACTCAGAACCTAGGTCAGACCCCAACAAGCCAGCAAATGATTCCATTGTCGAGACTAGAATCTACTTAGAGATGTTTGATGTCATATCATTGGAATCCAACTAAGAAATAAATTGAAGGTTGGTTGGACAAAAGAATTCATGAGTTCGTGGTGGAGGAGAACAGGAATCTGTGACTATCAATAGAAGAGTGGTTAGACTGCTATCTGTACATAGAGATCCATGAAATTTTCTTCGCATCTTTCCCTACTAAGTTGTACGAGTGGAACGCGAAACTAGCAAATGGTCAAGGAAGGTGCAAGCTCGACAATCCTATTGTGTGGACCGCAGAGTTGGAGTGCAGATTGGAAGCATTGAAGGATAAGATCACGTGCGTTGTTCATCACTAGCTTGATTGGATTATAGGATGATTCATTACTGAATTCGCAGTAGACACTACGGTAAGCTACAGCGAGGTCGAGGGACGCTTTCTCAAAGGACCGCGAGGTAAATGCATTAAGTCTCTAAAAACTTGGATTAAAATGCTACTATGTGAAAAGTGGATAATGTGAATACATTGATTTTTGGGCTACACGAAGTGGGAGAATTTACGGAAGCAAAGGTAGTGTAAAACTAGAAACTAGCCCCTTGATTTCACCTCTGCGAGGGGACGAGGAAGAGCCTATGAAGGTCTCACCAAGAAGTGCGATCAATTTGATAAGGCAAAGGATTCTATGCATACCACCCCCACCCGCACCACCACCAGCTTCACCGCCTTCACCCCCATCTTCGCTCGTACCACCTTCGCCACCACTGCGAGTCAATATGGCAAGCACAATAAAGTTGTCGGTGTTCAAGGGAGTAGGAAATGAAGATCCAAACCAGCTTTGGTTCGTGATAAGGGTTGTATGGGAAGAGCAAGGAGTTACAGATGATAACATAAGGAAAAAAATGTTCGTCAATTCTCTATAGGATCGCACGCTGACCTCGTATATTAATCATTCTAATGACAATCCGAATGCGGGGATAGCAGATATCCAAATTGCACTGAACGGAGAATTTAGCAGGCTAAATTCAGAGGCACAATCAATCATTGGGTTCAAGGAGATCATAATGCTACCAGGTGAGACTCCTTGGGAGTTGGATCAGAGACTGAAGTCCACAATTTGTGAAGCTAATATGACTTTGATGGATGGACAACACCGCGAATGATTTCTAGCATCGCTAATGCTGCATTTGAGGAATGCGTTGTCGCAAGAGAGGTTAACAACTCAGGTAGAGGCCTTAGAGATCACAATGAGGCTGCATGAGACCCTAATACATGATCCTAACCTGGGAATTCAATAGATCCATGTGTAGTTGAAAAACCTATGCCTTGATATGCAGAGTTTGAAATAGGATAGGATAGCTTGCGCGGAAGTCCGCGAAGAGGTATGGTGTGTTAAATGCAAGGGTCAGGGTCATGACAAGGACCACTGCCTAGTGTTCACGAATTACCTCATGGGAGGAGGACCGATGCTATTGAGACCAGAGGCACAAGGAGGACCTAGCGCGGTGCCTGCTTTGTGGTGTGCGATTTGTGAAATAGGAGGAAAGCATGCTATGGGCAACTTCCATTTATTGAAGAAGTACACGCAGAATTCTCAACAGTTGTTCTGTAATTTCTGTAGATCAGTGGGACATGATGAGCATACTTGTAGAAGCTATGAGCTCATGATGGATAGGACTCCCACCTAGAGGGTTTAGGCCGAAACACAACCCCTTGACTGGAATGCAGGAGTGGCGCAAACCGGATTTCGGGGGCACGGATGAGGCCGAGGTGGAGGAGGACCTGGAAGAGGTCACGGACAACTGATATGTTACAATTTCGGGGGGGCGGGAGGACATTATGCCCATGATTGTATGAATCCAACGTGTCCATCATGTTTGTATTGTACCTTGTTCGATCATGAGACAGAGGATTGTCCCCCACTGATAGCTAGGCTACATGACAAGGGAGTGCTCCAATCTCCCCTGACTCAAAACCTATAGATGATGAGGTCTGAGCCGTGCGAGGAAGGCCCTAATGTGAAAATTGTGCTTCAAAGTGGAATTATGACACGAGATGATAAAGGAAAACATCCTAAAGATAGTACTTGGGTTTGCAAGGCTTCGACAAAAGAACTAGAGTTTGATTTGGAGCATGCTAAGTAAACCTTCATGGAAGCTAGGAAGAGCTTCGCTGATGCCTCCGCTTCAAGAAGCAAGGACAGACCGGAGCTAGAAATGGACCCATCGATGCTCACGACGTTCCCAGAAACATGCATGAAGCTACTACACGATAGTAAGGCTGTAAAGGTATTGCAGAAACTCATTAATAGATGAACTTGAACTGCGCCAGGAGAACCGCATGTTGTCTGGAAGATTGGAAAGAATGCAATGAGGATGGGAAGGGAAATGAGGTTGACCGTGTAGATTGGAGAATATGAGATGGACCAAGTAATTTTATACGTAGGGTTGGACGCGAATGTTTTGCCGAAGCAGACATGGGAGCGCATGTGAAGGCCTAGACTACAATGGTCTCCTATCCAACTACAAATGGAAAACCAGCAAAAGATAATACCCATAAGATATTGAAGGGGAAAGCGTGCTAGTAGACTTTGAAGTGATAGAGATTGTTGATGACAACAATCCCTATGTGGTTGTTAGGAATTGATTGGGCCACTGACATGAATGGGGTGATAAATCTAAATAAGCGCAAAATGATTTTTGAGAAAAAGTCTTTGCACGTAGTCGTACCTTTGGACCTTGCTGAGGGATCATGCTACACTGAGCCAATGCGCGACTATGAAAGTGATTGTGAATTGGACTGCATCTACAAGATAACCACGCAAGAGAAATATTGGGTAAATCCCACTACAGATGGATGAATCACATGGGATTGCGAAAGATCCTGTACATCGGATTCTGATGAGGAAATAGAGTGATGGCAGAACCGGTTGCACGGGGTGACCACGTTGAACTGTAATATGATGACAAGATCATTGCGTTGCATATCGACAAAAGTGAGGGATATGCCTACTTATGATGGGTTAAGTGAGGTAGATTTTTTCTTGAACATATTTGAAAGGGAGGTGCCAAAACAACAACGTTTCGAGGCTCTGAAATGGGTACTATGCACTACGCCCACGAGGTGGTGGGGTATGCACCAAGGAAGCTTTAAGGACTAGTGCGAATGCTGGAGAATGATGCACATGCATTTTGGGAAACCTCTGATGCGTCTAAAAGACAAGTATGACACGCAGGAAGATCCGCATGCACACCTCACCAAGTGGAAAAAGGTGTATGGGGAAGAGCCACAATCTGAGTGGGTGCACCTGTTCTGTCATACCCCAAATGTTATACCCATGAACTGGTATATAGAGATGGAGCTCTGCCATGGGATGAGTGAATGGGATATCCTACGCGAAGGGCTTCTGTTAACCTTCACTTTTGAGGATCATTGGTGGGATAGTGTTTATGATGCACTACAAGCAGTAAAAGCAGTTATCTTTAAGATACCATAGGAGCCAATAGAATTGATTCAGCCTGAAAAGGCTACTTAGTTGAGCTGCACACTGGAGTGTTATAATGTAAATACTAAAGAAGACGACGAGGATCCACGAAAAATTAACATTCCAAAAAGAGAAGGCCATCGCGAGGTTCAAGGACCACTAGTTGAGGACTCTGACATAACTACACCAGTAAAGACAAAGTAGGTAAACATTGATATGAAAGCCGAACCTAAGTATGCAACACCCGAAAACTCTTGGAATGAAATGACGGTGGATAAGGTCACTGAGTTACTCTGTGAGTACCAGGACTTATTTCCAACCAAGATCATGGACTTAAAAGGAATCATCAGAGATTTAGGAATGATGTAGATCACATTAAAGCCCAACAGGAAGCCATTTATGGTGAGGCCTTACCGCTTGAATCCAAAATAGAAGGAAAAGGTCCGTGTATAACTAGACAAAAAGCTTGCATCAGGAATCATTGAGTTGGCGAAAGAATCCAATTCAGTAAGCCCTATGGTGGTGCAGGAAAAGAAGCAGAAGGGCAAGGTAAGAATATGCATGGACCTCAAAAAATTGAATGACGCATGTGTGCATGACCCATTCCCAACTCCGTTCACAGATGAAGTATTGGAAAATGTTGGTGGGTAGGAAGCATATTCTTTCACTGACAGATTCTCAGGGTACCACCAGATCATAATCTTGTCGGAAGATAGGAGCAAGAAAACCTTCATGACTGAGTGGGGTTGCTTTCAATACACTTTTATTCCATTTGGATTGAAGAACGCACCGACCATCTTTTCTCGCATAGTTGTTGCAACATTCAAAGAATATATCCACAAGTTCCTAGAGGTTTATCTGGATGATTGGACTATATTTGGATTGGTTAAGCACCATGTAGCAAGCTTACACTTGATGTTATACCTGCCAAATACACCAAATCATGTTGAACCTCAAGAAGTGTACGTTCCTTGTTCCTTTTGGGAACATGTTGGGACATGTGGTTTGCAGACAGGGACTGATGGTAGACCCTACAAAAATTGCGGTGATTCAAAATTCAGAAGCGCCGCGAAGTGTGAAATAGCTGTGTGATACCCTGGGACATACGAAGTATTATAGGAAGTTCATCAAAAGCTATGCCCAAATCACAGCGCTGATGGAGAAGCTGTTGAAAAAAGATGTCATGTTTTGCTGGAACGATGACTATAAGAAAACCCTGGATGTACTAAAAGAAAAGATGGCCTCTGCACCGATCATGGTCTTCCTGAAATGGGACGAGGAGTTTCATGTCCATGTTGATGCATCGTGTGTAGCACTGGGAGCAGTACTAACACAAGATGGTGGAGAGGGTTTGGATCACCCTATCGCATTTGCGAGTTACAAATTGTCTAAAGTAAAAAAGAACTATTCCACCACTGAACGCAAGGGATTGGCTATGGTATATGCACTCCAGAACTATCGGCATTACTTGCTAGGGGGACATTTCAAGATGTATACAAATCATTCTACGCTCAAATACTTGGTCAATAAGCCTGTGTTGGGGGGGGCGTATGTGCAAGTGGATTTTATGGCTCCAAGAATATGATTTTGAGGTCGTTGTGAAGCCTAAGCACTTGAATGTTGGACCAGATCACCTGTCGCGCATTGTGACAGGAGAGGAACCTACTAGTTTGGAGGAAGAATTACTTAACACAAAACTCTTTGATGTGCACGTAGTGGATGGACACTTTGAAGATATAATCCACTTTCTCATGACTGGAACTGCGCTAAAAGAGTACTCAGCCCAGCAGAAGAAGGAACCAGTGGTGCGCATGACATATTTTTCTGTCATTGCGGGGAACCTATATAAGATGGGCAATGATGAGATACTGCGAAGGTATGTACCTAAATTTGAACAAGGTCATATCCTCGCGGATGCGCATCGGGGTGTTGCGGGAGGACACTATGTAGGGTGAGAAACCGCAAAAAAATATTCTCTGCATAGGGTTGTGGTGGCCAACCCTTCATCAGGATTTAAAAGCACATTGCAAGGCATGTGATGTATGTCAAAGAACAGGTAAACCATCACGGAGGGACAAGATGCCTTTTAATCCGCAAATGATGTTGTAGCCCTTTGAAAAGTGGGCGATTGACTTTGTAGGACCTATCAAACCTCAGGGAAAAACGGGTGCAAGATACATTATCACTACAACAGATACCTGACTCGTTGGGCAAAAGTGCAACGGGTAAAAGATTTCACGGCTGCCATGGCCACGAAGTTTCTTTTTGAGCACGTATTTCCATGATTTGGATGTCCAAAGATCTTGATGAGTGATCATGGTACACATTTCCTAAACAAAACAATCAGCATGCTAATAGAAGAGTTCCAGGTGTATCATCAGAAAAGCACACCGTTTCACCCACAAGCCAATGGGACAATGGAAGCATTTAACAAAATACTGGAGACTGCACTAACCAAAGTATGCAACGCGCAACGAAGTGATTGGGACCTGCGCGTATCTGCAGTCTTATGGACTTATAGGACAACATGAAATAAACTAACGAGATAGACACCATTCCAGCTGGTCTATGGAGTAGAAGTCATAATGCCAATGGAGTATATTGTGCCTAGTCGACATATAGCAGCGCTCACAGGTATGACAAATCGGGGAACCCTGGAGGAGAGGCTCGTGCAGTTGGAGAAACTCAAAGAGGAATGATTTTTGGCTGGATTCCATCAGTAGGTACAAAAGCAGTGCAAAAAGGCCCGGCACGATCAACATATTAAGTTGTGCACCTTCAAGGTAAACGATTTAGTATTACTATATCACAGTAAGTTTGAAAAATTCTTGGGAAAATTCAGACTGCATTGGCTAGGACCATATTTTGTTAAGGGCGTCACAGACGAAGGCACGGTGTAGCTAGAAAAGCTAAATGGAGAACCTTTCCCATGCAAAGTGAATGGAAGTCGATTGAAGCCATACACGGGTGGCCCGACTATCTAACTAGATGATAGAAGCACAATCTTCGCACTCCAGGTAGCTAAAATAAAGTGTGGGACTATAAGTTGATGCGGAGGATGTAGGAACAGATACAGGGGAGTAGTTCTGCCACTGCGGCCTTAGAACAATGTGTACAAGAGATACAACAGGAAACTGCTCAGTGTGTTTCCGACCTTATAGCCATCCGAGAAGACTTGGGAGGTCTTCGTGCGAAGATCTCCACACCGACAGAGTGACTCGAGGGTGAGTCACAATGTTTGTGTTGGGGGCATGTTGGGCATGGGATCCCCCCAAGGAAAATTTTGGGGCTTAAAGCCAAAGTTTTGACTAAGTTTGATGTAAAGACTTCACAATTTCTGGGCACGGAGCACGAAGATGGTAAATGAGTGAGAGGGTTGTCCGCCCTCATTTTTGTAATGTAATGTCAATTTGAGAGATCTACCCATGGTCCACGGACCATGGGATTATATAAATAGAGCGAGGCTCTAAGTGAAAAGAAAGGAAGAGAGGAATCAATCAATGGAAGATATAATAAGGATGCATTGAGTCTAAGTGTAGAGTCATGTTTGTGGATCATAGAGTAGGAGAAGGCTTTGCAGCTGAGTGTGCAGAGGCCTAGTAGTCCATAGTTGAGTGTGTGGACCCCTGCAGCTGAGTGTGTAGGGTTGGTTGAGTCTGTAACCGATTGAAGCATTAATAAAGAGACGTTTTACAATATTTCTATGTATCTTTTCCTGTTTTATGTATTGAAGTATATTGGGTATGAATTGCAAGTTTACTATTTATTTGTTGTGCAAACTTATATGAACGTATTGAATAAATGAATATAATATAAGGTAATTGTTTACGCGAAGATAACTAACTGTTATAAGAGGATAAGTAAGATATGTGGGGTGACCTGGGGAAATAGCGAAGGTCACTGCTCTAGTGGCATGGAAGCCCCACAACCCTTGGTTAGAGCTGGGCGAAGATGAATATAACCAGGGCGTGAAGGCCTTCCAGGCCAAGAAGGTTCACGAAGTAACCTGCTTGAAAGTATTCACAGTTGAACTAAATCAATCCCTAAAACATCCCAAGGGTGTCGAAACCTGGTTCCAACATCCCCCCATACTACTTCGGGTGAGACCCCCTTCCATGCTTCGCAAACTGTTGCCGAAAGGGTGAGTAGTATATGGACTTGTTTGGCTAATTAACTCTGAACCTAGGTGACACCCAACAAGCCAACACTCAGCTAATCAATCAACACAGAAGGACACCAGGATTTTAATGTTGTCAGGATGAGTAAGCATCAATTTGGATAAATAATGGAGTAAAACTCATATAAGCCTTTCCCCCATGCCCCCTGGGTGAGGGAGGGTTACGAGTCATATGGAAACCCCATTGCAATAATGTCCAATCAGTGAAAACTCGTGCAAGGTGAAAAATCTTGAATCCATGAACGGATAAAGGTGCCCTCAGTTGAAATATCTTGATCATGTCAGGGTAAAATGACACATCAATGAGTAGTGGAGAAGAGAATTCTTCAAAAGAGGTAGACATGACCACTGGGTCAGGCAGGAATGAGGAGTGATGGTGAGTATCAATCCAAGGTGGTTCCTAGAGAGACATGATTTCAATGATACCTTCATCAGCAAGGAAGGTCTCAGCTAAGGGATCAAATGATTCCAAAGTTCCAAGCCAAGGGGATTGAGAGTACATATCAAGAGAGGTATTCGACATATGAGAATCATAGGAGACAAAGTTCTGAGCCGAAACAATTTCTACGTAATTGACTTTGGTAGGACTAAGCGGCATAACCTCACCCGAAGTATCAACAAGATCTAGTGCAGGTATGACCCAGGGATAAAATTTGACTAAGATCATGTTGATAGAGGCAACATGAGGAGGTGGGAGTGGACAAATTTCCATTAAGGCAGAATCTTTGAAGAGACCTGCCCCCACACTCTCATAGGGAGGACCATAGTGTTTAACATATGGAACATTTCCATCCAAGGAGGAAGAGGCAAAGAAAGTTAGCTGATCGACAGTGACAATTTTCCCTTGATGGGGAAAAAAGATCACGTGGAACAAGGAGGAGGCCACAACATGCATGGCATGAGTACAACCTCAGTCGAGTAGAAGATCATAATTGAGATGGGCATCAACAATCTCTACTTTCAATTGCACTGTCTTGCCTTCCATGGTGATGGCAAGGTTAGGTTAGACATTGAAGGGTCAGAAATCGCGCCAATTGAAAGCTTCCAAAGTGTTCAGAGACTGGTTCGATGTAGGGGAATCAATAGCCTTCCAACATGCAGTTGACATGATGCAGGTGGAAGCACCTTCATCGATGATAGTGCGGTGGATGGTGTTCTCATTAATGACTACCTGAATAAGAAAGGCAATCTGATGAGGGAGCCATGGAACATGGTTCTCCAATTTGAAAAATATCAAATTACAATTGGTGGTATCGATGCCCCTGATAGCTGACAACAAAGGTTTCCACTGTGACGGGAAGCTTTGGAGTACCTCGAGAGACGACATGGCTAACAGTGCCTGAGCCAAGTCCGCAACAATATTGTACTGATGAGTGGCTCGGGTGTTGGGATTATACAAGGATTTCCATAGCACACCTCGAGAGGGTGGCCACGTAGCAGAATCAGGGTTAGGATGCTCAATTTTCAGAGGGCCAGAACTCGGGGTAGAAGAAGAAGGTGCAGCTTCTTTTCCCCAGCTGCAAGAGTTGGAGTTTGATAATCTTTCAATCGGGTAGCCACATTAATAGACGTGCTCGTCATGAACACTTGGGATCCGGAGGAAGAAGATCGGGGTTGGTCTACCATTTGGGTCTGTTGAGATTGAAATGGCTCTTTAAGGAAAATAGGGGTCCCTTTGAGCAGGAAAATAACTTCGGATCATCGAGGACAATCCTTATTGTAGCGATCCTCCTCGCAAATGAGGTAGGGATACTTAAGTTTCCATTGTGAAAATTCGCCAGCAAATGATTTGGGAGGACCTTGTTTCAGAGCATCGGCCTTAGCTTCGCCTTTGCCTTTCTTTTTTCCTTTCAAGGATTTTTCAGTTGTGGTAGACTGGACAGCGTGGACCTCTAAGGTTTTACCAAGGCCAGGTGGATTCTGAGATGAACAGGTAGGAGCAACATTCGAGACTGACTTATATTTGAAAGAATTTTTAGTGGGGGTCTGGGATACTGAACCAATAACTCCATCAATGGGAGGAACAACTGGTGAGTTTGATGCTGCAGGATTTGATGATGGTCGCAGAGCATTGGGTAACAACTCCTATAAAATGCCAAACTAGGAGTAAACCAGATCCAAGTACTGGGCACGAGCGATGGCTTTCTCTTCAGTGACGCATCCACCCATAGCTATATTGTGAGAAATTAGGGCTACGAATGATTTGGTAAACCATTCAGTGAGCAACTGATTGGCTATCTCGAATTTTATCAGGCGACGTCTACGTCTCCATTCATGTAGGTGATCAGAGATGTGCATTGCAGTATCTTGCTTAAGCGATGTGAGAAAATAGGTGCCAGTTTCGTAGTGAACTAGCAACTAAAAATGCATGAGGAAAGCCATGACTAACGAATTAAAGTCATGGTAAGTACTTTGAGGTAACTTGATGTACCATTTCACAACAGCACCCATGAGGGTTCGTTGGAAAAGACAAAGACGAATGGAATCATACACGTATGAGTTTAACGAGCACCAGAGGTGATATGTCATCACATGGGCCTGAGGATCTTCTTTAACTTTTCCATCAAATTTTGGGCAATCACTTGGTATCTTGGATGACACTGGAGGCCAGTGCGGCGAATGAAGGATCTAATCATTCGTAAGGCGTGATACATTCAGCAACTCGAGTGTAGCCCAGAAAGGTAATTGAGTCTTAAAAGGCATGGGAGGTCAATAAGTGGGCCCATAAGGAGGAGCCTATCCCTACTAGTAAGGATTTTGGCCCCACAATGAGGGATTTTGGCCATATGGCATTTGAGGTTGCCCCCATTGTAGATTACCTTGACCATAAGGAGGATTTTGACCCTAAATACCTTGAAAATGTCCAAGCATAGGTTTCTCATAGGCAATGTACGGGTTAAAAGGTTGTTGAGCCTGTTGACCTTGGACATATGGATATGGGACCTGTTGTGCTGGAACATAGGGCTAATGAACCTGTTGTCCCTGAACAAGAGGATTTTGGACCTGCAATCCCAGGGCATAAGGTTGATACACTTGTTGCCCCTGGACATAGGGGTTTTGTACCTAGTGCCCTTGGTCGGCAAGATTGTGAACCTGTTGACCTAGGACAAGAGGATTTTAGGCCTACTGCTATAGGACTTGACCTTGACCCTACCCATGCAAAGGTTGACATTGTTGGTATGTATACAAGGGTTGCTGCTACCCTGGCTGGTTTTTTTGTTGCAAGGGTTGACCTTGCAGTTGAAAAATTTGTCCTTGGGGTTGCAGATCCCTCTGAGCATATGGGATGAGAGGTGTGTGGAGAATATTGCATCTACTACTCTGTGGCTTGCTGCAACTATTGTAAGGATTTACCTTGCGGTTGTTGCAAGTGACCTTTCTGTAGGATAATTTTCCCTTGCTATTGTGGGGAGAGCCCTTGCTGCAACAAAGGTTTCCCTTGCAGTAACAAAGGTTGTCCTGGTTGTTGTAAAGGTTGTCCTTATTGTTGCAATGGTACTTGAATAGTGCCTAGGAAATTGCCAAACTGAATTTGGTTGTAGCCAGGCTGGATGTACTACCTAGATTGGAGGGTGTAAGGTTGATTAACCAATCCCTGGGAAGCATATGGAATGTAAGGATGTTGGTATTGGACCTAAACCCCATAGGGATGCTGATATTAAAAATTTCTTTATCCAGATGGGCCAATGGGATTCTGAACCTGTTGGTACTAGACATTGCCTGATCTATTGGGATCAGTAGGCTTATAAATAATACCAGAAGAGGGATGGTTTATACCAAGCATGTGAGCTTGTGAGCCGCTCACATTAATGGCACCTAACATAATGGAGACATTCAGGTTCTACCCCCTAGGCGGTGGCACAATTTGGCCACTGACTAATGGGACAGAGGAACTGACAGAGACAATCTTTGAAACTGCCGGTTGTGATTGATGTGTAACTCGGATCAACGATACAAGAGTATTCAGAATGGTGGGTTACACCAGGACTAAAGTAACAAATTTTTGGGAAGTCGTGTTTGTGACGAATGGACCTGACATAGGCCTGATGCCTAGTGCCCATACAGGATTATGGTAGAGTGATGAGGCACTAGGTGTGCCTGAAACTAAGTGCCCCAAAGACACATAGTTGGGTGGAAAACTGGCAGGAATACCTTCCAAATAAGGGAAACCATCAAGAGGAAACTACAATTTCAATTCTTCCCTCTCAACACTGTGTGGAGTAGAAACGTCGAACACATCTGGAGATGTGACTGGAGCATTGCCTTTGGGTTCCATGTTTGAAAACAAATGATTACGAATGGCTGAACATGTATTGGCGGATAGTTCCAAAGGAACAATTGAATGGTTGTACATACTATTAGGATGCTGCTGTGATATCTCAACAACGTCAAGTAGAGGGTTTAGAGGACAGATAACTAGTCCAAGCTGATCATTAGTGGTCGACGAGTTCTCTGGAGTTCGAACAGGATTGTCTAGAGGTTCGGAGACAAGATCAGCAGATGACCCTGTATCAAAAGTAGGTGGAGGACAAGATGACAATGGTTGAACACTCAAAACAATTGCGATTTCAATATTTTGGTCCTCGAGTGACTCTGATAACTCAGGAAACAACTCCTTAGACAATATTTTAGACAAAGGAGAGGAAGAGGAATTGGGTGAACTAGATTGTTCAGCCACGATGACCTTGTCTTAGTTAACAAAACAAATAACTTCAAGGCTTTAAATTTCGTTTTAAGGGAACTCATGATTTGGTTAAAAATACTAACAGGATGTTTTGGATTGTGGATAATCAATTATTAAGATGCATAAGACTAATGCTCTTTCATTTTTTAAGAGTCAAGAAAGGAACAAAGATGACTCTATCACTTTCGATTGGAAATGAGCTCGAATGATATTTTAGATTTAATGAGTCAAAAAGATCAAATGACTGCTCTGGATGATCTAAGTAAATATGATTACCAAGAGACCATGAAAAATAGAATACCTCCTGGCGCACCAAGAATTACGAGCAGGCAATCTCCCCAAATGTTGTGTTCAGTGTATCACATTCGCAAGGTGGCAGACTCAGCTTCCTAAGGATAAAGGATTCTAGCCTAGTGGGGTCTCCCATTATATACTCAACAGTACGGGGAGCACAAATCTGTGCTAATGCTATCTAGTGCCAAAGCTAACGACAGCTGCTAGGTTTAAAGATGCCAGAACACGTCTCTAGCCTAGAACTTCTAGATATGATCGTTAAGGTCAAATGTGCCTTAGGTTAATTGAATTCATTTTAGAGTTGATCTTGAGTTAAGTTTCAGTTTTTAGGTGTTAGCAATGCTACTTGAAAAACCTAAAATGCAACTAAATGAGACAAGACCCTTTCAATTTGATGAAATTCCTACACTAGAGAGGGTAGAAACTACTGAATCAAATGCAAACAATCAAGCAACTGAAAACGAAATGATCTTTCACTACCTTACTTTTTGAAAAAATAAACTAATGAAAAATTCATTCCAATTCCTAATTTCGTGACAAGCACTTATCTATTAGTCCTTTCAAAATGAAAAATTCTTACTTTTTCAAATGCTGATGCAATTCTAGTCTTTAAAAATATGAAAATTATCGTAACATAATGATGCAACAAGCTAGAATTTCATACTTTCTCATGAAATAACGAAACAAACTTTTCACATACAATATTTCAATGAAAAAGTTTTTGAGACAATGAGATCTTCAAGCAGGTAAAAACATGAAAATAGAAGTTCATTCAAATCACTGAAACACCAACTTTACCAAACATAAGGCCAACAATGTAATTTATGTCGGAAAGAGATGTTCAAGCTAGTAAACGTAGCTTTTTCAAACTTGTGCAAAAAATGGTCAAAGTCGTAAAAGGACTAAAAACAAATGCAAGGAGTAAACACACCTACAACCTAACTTCGCAAGTTCACAAACTGCTGAATGGGTGACTGACTAGATGTCATAGTGTCGCTGGCCACTCAATGACTCAATCGATCAAATAGAAAGATGACAAGCCAATAAGCAAGAAAAACCAAATGAAATGAACTTTCTAATCAGGGAGAAAATAGTCCAAAAAGCTCACAGGGTCAAAAACAAAAGAGCATAACACATTGGCCAAGATTGCGGTCGAGCCCTAATCTTCACTTACAGGCATCGGTGCGGCTGCCTAACTAACAACAAGTGCCAAAGGCTGGTCGACGTGAATGTCAGTGGATTAAGTGTGCTCACCGAGGTAACTAGGGAAAATTAAAATAAAATTCAAAACAGG
Organism: Pinus tabuliformis; assembly: GCA_031772625.1. Lineage (NCBI taxonomy): Eukaryota > Viridiplantae > Streptophyta > Pinopsida > Pinales > Pinaceae > Pinus > Pinus tabuliformis. The sequence goes on along the minus strand of CM062808.1, from coordinate 818,476,597 downwards.
GACCAAATCTGCTACTATGAATTTTAGACTTAGGCCAGTAAGTAGGAGAAAAGAAATAGAACCAAATGGAAAACTCAAAACTAGAAAATTTCTCAAGAAATCATGAAATCCAAAACAAACAAAAGGATTTTGATCCCGAGTGGAGTCGCCAATTATTGGTGAAGTAAAATTATAAGTGCGGACATGACGAATTCCTCTAGCCCGAAAATCGGCCTAGCCACAATAGATACATTCTATGGAATATTTCCATAGGTTATAATCAATCAAGAGGTCCTACCTCTTGGTTGCTTATCCTGCTTGATGATGTCCTCGCTTTCTTGGTCCAGCTATCTCTCACTTCCTTCTTCAAGCTCCTGAAACAAGTAAACAACAAAAATACACAAAAATAATAATAGACAAATTGCAATTCAACCTACTTAACAAGTCAAGAAACACTAAGACATAAATATGTAATATTACAAAACATGTAGGAAATCAATCAATAGTTACATATATTAATATGAAAGAGATATTACAACAAGTCATCTTGGCATTGCAGTCTTCCTCTGACAAGACTGGGTTCCCACACACTTCTGCCAACATTCCACGATGGCTTCAAACAACAATAGTTTTAAAGCTCTTCCCTTTAGTCTTAACTCCAAACCAAAACACACTTCTCCCTCACACAACTAGATGGCTACAACAATCAATAGCTTGCTTGTCTACTCCAAATAGAATCAACACTTTGCAACTATAACACTCACACCTAGCCAAAACTATCAATTGTGACTAGCTTGTGCTTGGGAAGAAGGGAGGTTTATATAGGAAATATGGAAGGGGGGTGGATCCTCTTCTCATGGGAGAAGGACTTATCCCTTGAGGTAGTTCCATCATTATAGGGGAAAGGAGCCCAAACTATCATCCTCGACCCCATCCGGCCAAAACCATTACCAGACTTCCATTACAGAGCTTCCAGATCTGGAAGCTTCGGCTCTAATTTAAAAAAAATTCCATAACAGGACTGGCGCGACTGAAACACAACTCAGTCGCTCCATTCAGAGCGAGGAGTAGTGCTAATCTCTACACATCAGCACAGGGGAAGAAAAAGGCCATTAGCGTCAGCCTTGTAAACTAGGAAAAATAGAAGTTTCAAGGGAAATGGTGCAAAAGGGAATTGCTTTTCTCATGAAGAGGGACACAATGGGAGTTTCTTCATGAAGGAAAAACATGCGGGTTTCACTGTAGATTTCCTCCATGATCAAGGAACAGGAAGTACATGGACAGTGACAAAATGTTGTGTAACACTAGGTCTCTCTAATTAATACAATTGATAGAGCTTGATTATGTATTACATAATATAGTTCCTACACACATTAGTGAAACTTTATCTCAAGGAAATTTGCTAGATAATAAAGCTAATAGAGATGAATCATGTGTTGACTCATATGAAAACTATATTGTTATGACTTGAGGGAAATGATACACATTAATTACTTCTTAACAAATTGACTAACTATAACCACTATGACCTTGGACACATATTGAAAAAGACTCCACAACAATGGTCTTAAATTGTTATATTTTGACAAAAAATATAGTAACAAGTACATAGCATTATCAAAAACTCATTGCAATGATCAATAATGACAAACGTTTTTTGACCATCACCAAAAGTAACCAAAAAGACCATTGGTGAGGGTCAATAAAAGATCTTCACTAGAAGTGTCACCAAAGAGAAAATTAGCGGTGGGCCTTTAATGACCCTCACCAAAACTGTCATTGAAAATGGCTTTGGTGACAAACATTAAAGGACCATCACTATATATACACTTACAACAATGCTTTTTTAAGGACCGTCACCATATGCAATATTGGTGGCGAACCTTAAAGGTCTGTCACAAGCATGACCCTCACCAATGACCTTTTTTCTTGTAGTGAATTGTGTAGTTGTTGCAACAATTAGATGTGTTTGAACTTCTTATGATATGCCACTAATGAATCTGTGAAAGTGTTATGGTCCATATGCATTCACCTTTGTTCTTCTCAATTGTTATGTACTGAGCTATATTTTGACTTCTATCAACTATGAATATAACTTTTCCTTTCTTATGCATTATCACATTGTCAGGATCAAAGTCTCCGTACATATGTTGTTGATGGAGATGATGATAAATTTAAGTTATTTTACACATCTCCTGGGAACTGGTTGGGTCTCTTTCCTATTAGATCATTTTTGTTAACCTTGTTTCACATTAAGACCCTTTGAGTAAACACAAAAAAACATAATAAATCTAGCAAACTTTCCTTTAATGGTTGCTACATATGTATAGCCAATGTTTATTTTCCAAAATACTTCTTCCAAGTACACTTAAACACTATAGATAGGGATTCAAACCATAGTCCAATACTATTAAAAATTTTGGCATAAATTTTTTTAAATGAATAATCCCAAATAATTAATAGCCCCAGAAATCCCTATCACTTATTACTATGTGGAATGAAAAAATCCTTTACAAAATTGTTGACTCATGATATATTCTTGTATTAATATTTTTTTAGTGTCCCGTTTAGTATGTTGAGAGAATCAACATAATAAGATTCTTCTATTTAAGCATTTCAAGAGTGGTAGTATTAAGGGTAGCACTTATGCATTCCCAGTGCTGAGTTACTAATTCAAAAATTACCAATATATGTAAAGAAAGAAATGGAGCCAACATTCAATATGTTCATATCCAATGATTGATACCAAATCACATCATCATGCCAAGTGCATGCATCAAGAAAACCACAGGCATTTAAAAACCATAGAGCACACTTTTGATACAGACAACCCTTAATACTCAGTTTAACCAACTGAAGCCTCTCTAATTGAGGTGTACATGGAGCGAATATTGTGAGTAATAATCATGTTGCGCTTCTTCTATCTAAACACCTGAGGTTTCTATAATTTGGTTGTCGTGAATTATCATCACAAAACTCTTTCATTTGCTAAAGAGGTTAGAGAAATGTGTATACAATCATAATCAATGAATTCCACAATAGGGGACATAATTTACTTCACCACTCTGAGTCTTGGGAACATGATTCAATGGTGATAGACAAAGGTGCAAGGAAAAGCTATAGCCATCATGCATCCACCAAATGAAATGAAATCAAGAGAACCAACCTTCAAGCAAAAGACTGCCCCTCTACCAAACAAAGAACGCAGTACAACCACCACTTGATCTCAAGTCTAAGGTTACTTAGCATCATCATTTGGACTAGCAAGATTCCATGATTATTATGCGCTATTGTGAACCATTGGAGATACACATCAGGAGAAATTCTACTTATACTCTCCCTTCACAACTTTCTAGAAAATATCTTATATCAAATTTCAAAACAATAATGCATATGAAATCAAATTCTTATCTTATGATATTTGCTTGATTTTTTATCTTACATGCCATGTGAGAAACCTCTATGCGATTTTATCTTTTGATGAATGTGAGTTGTGGACTACTAAATAGTGGAATTGATTTTGTGATCTATTGACATCGAATTGGTTTATGGGATCACATACTATGAATGTTGATATACAAATATGTAGCACAATACATTCATATGAAGTTCATTGACAAATTGTACACATGTTGTCAAGGAGCTTTTGAACCAAAACCTTGATCTAAGAAAAACTTTAGAATTTTCAAATGAAACAACTTGTTTCTCCTACAACCAAGGGTCGAGGCGGTCAAGGAGCTTCTTGCTAGACATAGTTGATAGGTATTTCCAGAAACAATGGAAAAAATGCACTGCATTTGGCTGCAAGAAGTGGTTACAAAAATATTGTGGGATATTTAGTATAAAAGGATCCACAAATGGCTCGAAGAATAGAAATAAAGTGCTAGACAACAATTCACATGGCATCCAAAGGAGCCAACTTCTTGTATGTGGTGAATAAACTACTTCAGGTTGACACAACAATAGTTATGCTACCTGACAGAAATGACAACACTCCATTTCGTGTAGTTACAGGGAAGAAGTGTGAGGAGGTATTGTCTCTTGATACAACCTACTAGAATTTCATCTAATTAGGTGACGTGTTTTAGATTTGTATAATTTAATTAGTATGAGGAGGGAGTTGTCATTTCAGCCAAGAAACACAAAAGTAAGATTTATTTCTAGTTGGTGCCAAAACCAACAAAAGTACATAACTATTCCCTAAAACTAGAGAAGCTCATGCTTCAACCCTAAAAACCTTTGCATCATATACCTTCTTAACATCCACACTAAATGATACCATCCATAGATATTAGATTTCAGTGAGAATAATTTGAATTTAGCAGTAATGTAAATATACCATATAATTTTATAAAAGTTTCTTTAGCACTGAAAAAATACAAGTACCCCAGTAAATGAATAGTGAATGAAAATTAAATAAAGTAATTTGTCAACAATATTCTATCCAAATAGGGTGCCATATCAAAATCATTTAAGCTGCATTTATTTGTAATAAGACTAAAGAAAAAACAATGCTTTAAGAGCTCTTCATGTGTGTTTGTTTTAACTAATTCGCATCTCACATGAAATTAAGTTGTCATTCATCTAATATCTACCTATGGTAGGCTTGTGCTTAGAAAAATTCCTCGTGATCATGTCATTTATATTATACATTTATGCATATCTTAAACTTTCATGAAAATGGACATTCTTTTAAAGTGATCTTAGTTTCTAAAAGTTAAAGCTCTCTCTTCTATTTTTCTGAAGAATGCATGTTTCGAATTTGAACATCGGCTCATTAAATTGCATTTTTATTTCATGGATAAAATATTGATCATGCACCCTTTGATTTGTATAACCCTTAATTTAGTAAAAAAATTTTATTGAGATATGAAACTATTACTCTATCATAGCTGTCATTTTGCATTCAACTACTTTTATTAAGTTGCGTTGCAATGATGTAACATTTTATTCTACCATGGACATTTTAGCCCTTATAAAGTGATAGGCACATGTAAAATTAAGGTCCCCAATTAGAAGCTTCCACTAAATAGACAATCTATTCTAATGAATTTTTTGTTGATACTTAAACTATAGTTATTGTAAGAGGACAAAATATTATAGTTTGTGGAGAGGACACAATTGTTGAATGTCAGATATCCTCTTATCTTTCACGATGAGATTGAGACATGTCATTAACAGGAAATCAATATAGAATACAAGATGGTGAAATCATTGACCTTATACAGTAAACATAATAGATCAAGAAACAAACCACTGATTAGTTTGAGAGATCATGAATGGTTTAGTTGTCAAAATAAATTTGTTCCCTCATTAACCGATGTAGGACTTGTTTTTGGCCAGTATGAAATTTTGGTTGAACTTGAATTTTTTTTTTGGCCATCAAAAAACTGAGGAAAAACCTTACCTTTAGCATTATGGACATGATATTTACATGTTTTCCATGGAACTATTAGAGAATCCAAATTTTTTTGAGAAACATGAATTTCCTGAACCAGAGCATATAAGAAGAATGTCAGTGGAAGGATTTGCAATGTTTTCTCAAGAGAATTCAACCTCACTTTTGATGCATGGATACAAAGCAGAATAATTACATCAAAGGTGTCTCTCTGTAGGCTTGGGCTAGGCACACACAAATATTATATTCCTTTGGTGTATCTTTGAAGCTTTAGGGGCAATTGCTAGTCCTATTCTCTATGGATCTTTTGTGTTTTTTCCTAGATCTTTTCTATAAATGTAGAGGGGGATGTAGTGTATTTTTCTATTGTGTATTTCTCTTTCTTTGAGGTTCTTGTCTTTACACCCCATTTCTAGTTGAAGTACTTGTAGGAGGATATAGTTAACATTGAGAGATAGAGATTTATTTCCTTGTATCCATAAAATTTCATCTTTAGATACTTGTGCTTTGTGTGGAATTGGAAGTGTTTGAATTCCCCTTGTATATTTTGCTGGTGTAATGGGTATTATCTAAAAAAAATTATTACCATTTTAACATTTGTTTAGGGGTTGAATTTTAGGATCGTTGTTATTGATCATTGTATTTTGACATCTTGAATTCATTAATAATGAAAATCACTCCCAATTAGTTTTATAGACCCCATAGCTCATAGGATTCAAGCAGTAGCTCATTATTCATAATTTCAACATATATATTTATTGCTTTTTACTTTTTGGCATGAAAATTTGTCGTTTAGAGGAATATTTTTATGCTATCACAAAAAATTTACATGACTCACAAGGTGAGACATCAATATTTGGTGTAATTACAGATTTTAGGTTTGATAATTATAAGTCATTTATAGGCTATAAATGTCTTCAAATTTTCACTTCTAATTGAGTATTCAACTAAACATATTGAGTATCTTATATGTAACTATTTTTTCCGCACCCAATTTTGATAACTTCCATAACCATTAGATAGGGACCTACAGGTTCAATGTCATTTTGCATGTTTAGTAAAAGATTTGTCAATACTTTACAAAATTTCAAGTCCAATAATTTAAAGGGTGCTAGCTCAATGGAAGAGCGCCTTCTTTACAAGTAGGAGGTTGGTGTGTTAATTCCATCATGCCCTGATATCCATATGGAATGGCGACAATCAATTTTTGTTGACATAGGCTCTTTTGACCACCCTGAATCACTTTATGGTGAAATGGTTTGACCCTCACCGAAATATGAAATGGTAATGGTCAACGAATTTCCCCATATATATGCATCAACAGTGACAACCATGAAATGTCCACCATAAATAACTATTGTTCATTTGAAATGGTGACAATTAGTATTTGTCATTATAATCATTATTCGTGATGAAACTTGAACGTCACCACAACACCTATAATTTTGTCTATGTGACCTTTGGTGGTGGAGGCTCTTTTTACCCTTCACTAATGAGCTTATAATGATATTTTTCTACCCTCACCAAAATATGAAATGGTGACAGTCAATGAACATTGCCATATATATGCATCAATAGTGACGAGCATGAAAGTTACATCACAATAAATTGTTGGTGTTCATAAGAAATGGTGAAGATCCCTATCCATCATTATAATCATTATTCATGATGGACCTTGAATGTCACCACAACACATACTTTTGGCGACACCACCTTTGGTGACATTCAATATTTTGGTGACAAAGGCTAAGGTTCGTCACCATTAATCATATGAAATGGTGACAACCATTATCCATCATTATAAATCATTATTGGTAACAAACCTTGAATGTCACCACAATACCTATAGTTTTGGTGACGCCACCTTTGGTGACATTCAGGTCTTGGTGACAGAGGCTCTTTTATTCGTCATCAATGAGCTTATGGTGACATTTTTTGACCCTCCCCATTATCCTTTTTTCTTGTATTGGCTTGTTTTTGGTCAACACATATGTTATACTTTCTTCTATAAAAACACTTTGAGACCTCTTTGTTTGTAATGGAATTGTTGTTTAAAAATTTTGTTGTTACAAACTTCACTTTGAGACTCATCATAAGTTTCCATGTACAAGTTGTAACTGTTATTATTTCTTTATATTTTGCTGATATATCTGAATACATGGCCAAGTCATCTTCATAGTTTCATATTCTTGTCGCTAATACAAAATAAGGATATTTTTACTTGGTTGACATCACAAGCCTTTGGACATACTTCTGTACATTTATAGTTGACAACATAGTCTTGAAGCTGGTACACCAAATCCCGTTGTCTAAGAATATTTCACCATATTATTTCCATTTCACCATTTTCCATGTGTCACAAAGGAGATATTGTACAATGTCGATTAAATAACTTTTCTTGTTCATTCCTATATCATCATAATGGTAAGCCAATGGAAGGTATGTTTGATTTTCATTTACTCATATGATTTGGATGTAAGGATGATATGACCTTTTCTATTACACATGTCCACGAAAAACTTTGTAATTAAGTTGTGGGGATGAGGGTATCATATCTATGATACGATACACTATGACTACACTCCAATTCTCTAACTACCATTTGGTTGACACGTGATATATTTTCTCTTAATTAAGTAATTACTCACTCTTGTTGTTGCTCCTATCGTTACATATGAATACCACTGAAATCATTTTTTATAGTTGTCACTCATAATTGAAGCTCAAATTTAATGAAAATGAGTAATATAACTATTTTCTACACAGTGCTAAATTCCATCCAACCGATATTCTCTACCCTAGAAAGAATATATATGTACCGAGTGTGGTCTTGTCATAGTTTATGAATAATTCTGATTAGTAACAGTCCCTAAAGAAGCCATGGGAGGAGAAAAAATCTGTCATGAACCTAACTCCATTAATGCATTGCTACATCATCCTAAAAACCTAGAAATATTTTGAAATGTAGGGCAGTTAGTCTATTTGAAGAAACTACAAGGTTTCAATGAGCATATGTACTAGAATTTGCACAAACTTTGTCGTATGAAAATTTATAGGTTAGCAAACTTGTAGTTGTTGTTACAAAAGATATAATTTCCAAAGTAATAGGTTTACCTCAAAGAGGGACCTATTTGTTTTCTTGGAAAATAACAATCCCAACAGCTTGGGAAACATTTCTATAGCCATCAGCATAAGTAAGAAGCAAGGGGAGAGGTATTCATATAATGTCTCTTCATCTTCCCTGGGATGATGTGGCTATCATTATTGAGAATTTAATTACTTGTGAAGTAAATTTGGATATACTATTCAATTATCATTTACAGTTGTTGGCACGCCTTCGTAATGGACAACTAATAAATTTTACTTAGTAATTGTTGAACTATTTACAACATGTGGTAGAGGTGGTGCATATGGAAAATAGTTCAAAAACATTATTTCCATTGATCAAATTAATCATAATCCATTCACTATAGTAACATGGAAGCACATGGAACAATATACTAGAAGGTTCATGTGCACCATCCCTTGAGATAGAGGGAAGTGAAAATAAATAACATGAGGTAAGTGTTGAGACAACACCAAAATATTAGGAATTTACACCTCCAAAACAAAGAGTGGTTACACCTCCTAGGAAAGACAAATCAATTACACATCCTAGATAGAGTAGAGTGGTTGCACAACCTAGACCCCATTGCAAATACCCTAAAAGATGGATTTACATAAGGACATCTACTGAAGGAAAAAGGGCATGCACTAAATAACCTATGGATATATCCAATGGACAATCTGAGGTTAGTGATTATGGATTACCCATCAAAGAATAAAAGCCTAAGGTAGAGACTGTTGAAACAAGGGCACCTAGGATAACGTTAAATGAAATAGGGGTCCTTGAGACAAAAATTACAAGAAAATCATAGGAGGAAAATGAGAACTAGATTCCTCTGGAAACAAGGGTGAAAAAGAGGAAATTAAATAAGCAATCATAAGAAAAGAGTGTGGTTAATTTTTACACCATCAATTGCTCCAATACCGAAGAATTTTATTGATATAGTAAAATCAAAGGAGACTAGAGGATAATAGAAATAAGAGGAAGAAGAAGAATTTGTGAAAGAGCACACTCCATCACCTGAAGTCCACTTTGTTTCACCTGAACCAAAGGAATTCAAGGAGCAATAGCAAAAGGAGGAGGCCACAAAAGAATAAGAAAATACCTCGTCACGAAGTAAGACTGAAATTAACCTCCTTATTCAACAAATTAAAAATTTTAGGAGAATGAGAATTTAAAAAAAAAAAACTTAACATGGTTTACGAACAACTTGAATTTAGAAAACAAAATGGATTAAACCTAGCAGAAGTGGTAGAATTAATGTTGCTTGATTTACTATAGTGAGATTATGTAATGGTTGTAAGAAAGTGTTGGAGAAGTTAGATTGTGAAATGGAAACCATTGTTTTGATTCTGATCCAAGTTGTAGAACACGATGAAGAATTCCAAACCATTATTCCACACAAAATTGCTAAAGATGTTGTTGTTACACAAGAAGGAATAGTTCAAGCAAAGAGGGATGGAGAAAAATAGGTTGTTATTCCACAAGAATATGTTTATGATGTTGTTGTTACACAAGAACCAATAACTAATATAGAGAAAATTGAAATAAAATTGGTCACTGCTCCACAAGAACTTATCGATGATGTTGCTATCACATAAGAACTAGTAGTTAAGGTAGTGCAACTGATGGATAAAGGGGATGAAGAGATGTTTCAAGAAGCTGCTGAAACTACTACTGTAAAAGTAATAAAGATAACTAAGTCGAAATTAGAGGAGACATTGAAGTCAATTTTTTTAGTTGAGGAACTAGAGAAGTGGAAGAAAATGGAACTCTCACTGAAATATGAAGTTATTCGTATAAAACAACATGAGAGAATTGTTGATGATTTGAAGAGGACATGGGTTGAAAAGCTAAATGTTGAAGACTTGTTGAAGATGTAGAAAGAAGGGAAGTAGGAACTATTACAGGTAGAAGAATTGAAAGGGGAGGTGCAACTCTTATAGCAAGAAAAGGAGCATTAAAAGAAATTTCAGCCTAAAAGTGGTCTCCTAAGGAAAAATAATAAAATAATTCTTCAAACAATAAAAGAAGAGTTATGAATTTTGGAGGGAAAAGAAGAAAACAACTTTTTAAACTATATTTTTTGCTTTATATCCTTATAGGTTTACTCAAATTTCAAGTGTAGACACTCATTCACTGTGGAATTAAATTCCACATCCATTGAGTACCCAGTATGCATACTTTTTCAAAAACACACATTGATAATTAAGTTTAAGATACATTAAAAAGGCGTTTTCAACACCTTTTCAATGTATCTTCAATTTTTATCAATGTGGGCCTTCTCAAAAGTATGCATAATGGGTACTCATTGAATGAAAATTTTAATTTTTCATCCAAAGAGTGTCTACACTAAAATTTGAGTAAGCTTATAAGGAGATAAGCCAAAAATACAATTAAAAAAAACATTTTTTCTTCTCTTTCCTCCAAAATATTTACATGTACCTATTTTTAAATTTAAAGGATTTTTGATTTCTTTACATATTATGACATGGAAATTAAATGAAAATTTCATGGGAACTTATAGGATGAAATTTCCTCTAATGATTATTTATGAATTTTTCAATAGTATATTAAGTTTCAGATCTCCTTCTCCTTCTAATCCCCTATTTTTGCAAGAAAAGTGCTTCCTTTTTATTAACAACCCTCAAGGAGAAATGACCATATGAGGTAAGGTAGGCTAAAAAGTTTCTAGAAACTCTCAAGAAGGCCACTTTTCCATAATTTTCTTTACTTTGTGAATTGCATCGACATGATTATGTATATTGCAGTGAAAGAACCCTTAATAATAAATCATATATTGGAGATGTCTAGTTGAGATCTTTTGTGTGTTTTGTAAAAAATCAAGTTAGTTGGAAGGTCGTTAATTACGTAGTAACAAATTATGAGGAAATGGAAAGATTACTTATCTGAAATGAACCTGGGCCCACTGAAGGAATTGTTATGGCGTATAATAGTATGTGCCAATACCCAAATACTAAGAAAATGCCAATGGAGTTTAGTGATAAGGTTTTGGAGTGTTGTATTAGAAGTATAAGAGGGATGAAACAATATGCATTAGGTGGGAGTAGGTTGAGATTCGATGCTTGTAGGAAGAAATTGAGAGATGAGGACCCTTATTGTTTATTGAATTTCATACAAGTACTCTTTAGGGTTTCTCAATACTTAGAATGCATCAGAAGAAGTGGGACCAGTTGGATTGGACATAGGTTCAAGTTCACTCTTATTTGGATCCCTACTTATCAGTATCAACATCCATACCATCTCACTAATAATTTATGGAAAATTGAATTGGTACTTCCCCGAGGATATAAAGTCGATTTAGAGGATATGACAGGAGCCAACAATTTCACATAGTTTTACTCGCAACACATCAAAAACAAGTTACAAGGGTCTGCATGAGGACATGTAGATACTTAAGTTGGGGGGAGACGTTGGGACGTGGAATTAGTATCATTTTGCACTCATTTTCTTACTCTCATGACCATACTTCATTGTTGTAACAACCATTATTAACCTATGTATGTATCTCTTTATATGACATCCTTATGATATAATTCTACTTGTAATTTGGCATGAAACATACTACTTTAGGATATTCTTATCATAAAAAAAACAATTGAGCTATTATAGGGTTTGTGTTATTTTGAGATGTTTTTGAAAGATTACATTTTCTATTTTTTCATTAGCAAGGTTAGTACACAGATTCGTTGAGAATTTTTGTTACACGCAAAGACCTATTTCAGATGTGTTGATCTTCTTTAATCAGTTATGGAGACCAAATTGGAAATCATGTGATCAAAAGTTAGTTCAACGGTTAGAGGAGAAGTTTATGAAGAGCATAGATGAAACTATTAGTATTTTCTATATAGGATTATTGTAATTTGGAAACAAAAATTACAACTTTGTCCTAACCTTCGAAATTGATATCAAACTATTAATATGTATTCTTGATTTATATCGCATGAGAATAAGGAGATTCACATGATGATCTTATCATTGTAATATGAAATTATAAAGAAGTGTGATCTCTGTTTGCAAAAGATAGATAAACATATAGAGACATCTAAATGCATAGTACTGACATTGTAATCTTGTATGCTTCATTAATGCAAATATCAATGATTCATGGCACCATACTTGTATATTGATTAGCTTGTGAGTTGTGTAGTGTACCAACCCCTACTATGAAGGAAGGGCCCACCTTAGCAAGGATCACTCATTAGGAAGGTACTATAGTTATTTCATTTATTTCCTCTCAGTTATGATTTTTGTATAATTGTTGTTACTATTCCCATTAATCTTGTTTACACTTTAATGATCACATAATTCTAATTTCTATATTGTGTAACAACATAGGTCCTAGGCGAGTCCCTTTGTTAGTGTGACAATTATTTAATTCTTGTTACAATTTGTTAGTGTGTTTATTTTACTTGAATGTATGGTTCAATATTTACTTGAGTGAATGGATTCTAGGAGTGTTGTTTTCCTTTGAATAAGAGTGATTGCGTGACTATGAGGTTTCATTTTATGTTGTGTGTTTAATTGCTAAAGGCCTGAGCAAGGTTTGAGTGTGTAATAACCAGAGTGATTAGATTTTCGAGTGTTATGACAGTTATTGAGGTTGAGATTCATTAACACAAGTAATCATTGTTTATTTCATATACTTTTTGCAATAACCTTGCAATAACAAAACCTACCCAGATTGAAAATTAAAGTGATAGTTGGATCCATTGCTCTGAATTGAAAAGAAAATTGTTTTGCCCAACAACAAACTTAAAATTTCACAGTTCTTGGGAAAATTGATTGTCAAGTGTTGTTGAAATCAATTTCCATTTTCCTTGTATCGATTCAGTTGGAAGGGCCATGATCACTGCTAACAGAGCCCTATGTTTATTGTATTAAAGTTCTAATGCAAATAACTTTTGGGTTTGTAAATATATTGTTTACATCACTAATTCATTGATGTTACATTTTTGTTTTGTAAAGTGCTTATAGTTTTTGAAATTTAGTGTGTTTTTGATTGTGTATTATACATATACCTAATTCTAAAGTGACAAGGAAAAATAAACATGGTATTAATGCTACTTTGAAGGGACAGTTGAATCGGAGTGTGCATAACAAACAACTCAAGAGAGAGTTGGTTTCCTTGTTGTTAAAGGACTAGAAACATCACGAAGTTGGTCAATAGTTTGAGGTGTGGAGGTAGATTTGATAGCTTTTCCAACTCTAGTCCTTGCAAGGAAGGATAAATATTGTCTTGTTGGTGAACAAGATTTGGGAGTTTACCGACAAGGAAATGCAAAAAGCAATAAACGTAAAGGAGTTGGAATTTTATGAACATTTGGATGTGAAGGCTAAGCTCGTCATCCTAGATGGTGTCAAGGATAAATTGATACCTCATATAACTAGGAAGAAAAATACATGAGAGATATGGAAGGATCTTCAGGGCTTGTTATAGAATAAGAATGAGAACTGGTTGTTGGTGTTTTCATGGAAGCCATTTATCAAAGAGATAATGGCTCAATATAAGTTGTCAAATTGGAACAGGTTATGGGATAAATTCATCCAAGAAGAATGGTAGGATGAGGATCTTCATACGAAGTAGAATTCTAGTAAAGATAGTGTGGATCTTGTAAGTAAGATAAAAGAAAACCTAAAGAATGACTTGAGAAAGTTAAATTTCTATACATGTGGCGAGTATGGTCATTATGCGAGCAAGTGTCCATGTAAGAAGAAGTAAAAGAATGATAAGAGGAAGGAAATAGTTGGGGATGATACATCTTCAGGAGAGCTGAATGATTTTTGAAGAATATTAGAGGAGGGATTTTCTTTGGTTTCACATTTCTCTGAGGGTATTATCGAAAAGCATGCATGATACATGGATAGTAGAGAATAAAAGTAGATGATGTGTTTGCATGAAGTTGTTGAGACTCTAATTGAATGGGAATCAAACATGCACATGGAGGTCAGAAACAGGAGTTAGAAATATACTAGAGGGTCAAGAATTATTCCATTCAGGATGGAGTTATGTGGGCTATTACAAGCTCAATATGTACTATGGGTATTGGAACTCAGATATAGCGTGTTTTCTATCTTAGTGATGAAGGTGAAGGGGCTTGAGGTGATATTCTAAGAAAGGAAAGCGATGCTTAGGCCCAAAGGCTCTAACTCTCTTAGAGATATCATTGGGTTTAGGGAGAGTTATCTATATTTACTGATAGGCAAGCCTATAGATCAAAGGAGGAAGAAAGTTCCTAACACTTAGAGGGAGTAAATTTTGAGTGGCATCTTCTAGGTTAAGAGGTAGAATCCATAACCCAACAAGAGTGCATGGTTATTGGGGAGTAAGGAGACTTATGTAGCTAACAAGAAGGAACCATGGAATGGGATGAAGGCCTATCATGAGAAGAATAAGTGATAGGCTTATGGAAGTAGGGACACTATTGAGAATAGTGTGGTTCATTCTATAGGGTATGTTGGAGTGGTGGATGCCAAATATTAGGCTAGTGTCACTAATGAGTTACTTCCTAGTAGTGGAAGTGCCTCACTTGCTAAGAGGGAGTGTTGAGAAGTAGGTTGGGAGGTATGCCGACAACCACTCAGGTATTGGGTTTGTGAGGAGTTAACCCACAAAATTGTGGTTTTGTTGGAAATTTACCCAAGTATTGAGATTTATCCCTAAAGTTTTGGGTTACAAACCCAAAATAAAATGATTTTTTATTTTATTGGATGGATGAGGGGAACCTTTGATGGGATAAAGGGAACCTATGGCTATAATGGAGTGGGAAAAAATCAATGAAAGAAATTTAATTCCTTATGTTAATGGAATTTGAGTGTGTAGGCTCTGGTCGACTTGGTTAAAAGATGTGACCCTAGGTGAAAATTGACTCCACCAAAAACATTATAATTATGAATTAAGGTGAGCTTGTTTGGTATCCAAGTGTGATCATCTATTTTGAAGAAAAAATCCTAAGTGACTGCAGATCCTAAAGTATATGTGTTGGATTGAAATAAGGATGATTTTTCTCTTTTTCTCGTGTTCTGGTACAAATGAAATTAAGGAAGGTTGGACAAGTTTCTTGAGTATGGTTATGGGTAGTGAACTGTGGTTTACCTTTTTGTTAAGGAGGGCTAAGACCCTTATACCATTGACTAGCAGAGTTGTGAGGCTAGTATAGATTCTAAAGAAATGGTTGAGCCTTATCAAAGGGCATGCACATGAGGTTTAGTGTAGTAAAGTGAGGTGACCACAAAATATAAGGGTCTGAAGTGGACACAAGTGTGAACATACCCTAAGGTAGCCACAGGAGTCTAAAACTAAGTGAAAATTTATTAGTCATATAATCCAGAGGACTAAGACTCCTTTAGACTTGAGTAGAAGTTAATTAAGGAACTTAATTAAGGAACTGTTGAGTTAATGTTTGAGCCATGTTTTTAAGTTGATGATTGCAGGAACAGTGTGTGAAGCTATGTTCATCTAAGTGGTGGATGGGAAGAGTGTTGGATGGCTATGTACAATGATATTTGGAGAAATATTGTCACTACTAGAAGGAAACCCTTTTTAGTCCATGGATAATGATACAAAAAGAAGCATAGATGTAGTGTGGGGGCATAATTTTGAGCCCTATGTATAGTCACCTTGGGAGAAACCAGGGGACTATTAAAGGGCATATTTGTTGGGCCTAACATCAATGATCTTGGAGAAACAAATTCATTGAGAAAAGGTAGAGTTTGTTGAGGTTGTACATTCAAGAAAATATGAAGCAGTAGAGGACCTTGTGAGCAGCTAATTCAGGGAAAATTTTAAGAACCCCCCCAAATTTATAAATATAATAAATGGGCGAATCTCCATGGTATATAGGAAAAATGGAAGGCGATTTTATCAATAATATAATATGTATATATAACTTTTTGGCGAATCTCTCACCAGGCATGGCGAATATTTTACTCAATTATAAAATCTTGTAAGATCTTGGAGAGTCTTTCACTAAATAATAAAACTTTTTAAAGTCCTAGTGAATCTTAGCATAGGCTACATGCTGGTTTAATTCCCCCATTTAAATAGGCTACATTCCAGGTGAATACCATGGGTCAATACCATGTGTCATTTTGGTGAAAACCATGGGTCAATACCATGTGCCATTTTGGTGAATACCATGGGTCAATACCATGTGCCATTTTTATTTTTATTAATTCTAATATTAGGGTTAATAATGGTTTTTTGCATGGTATTAATAACAATCTAGTCCATGGTATTTGTCCCATAGTATTTTGGCCATAGGTTTCACCTAAATATAACCCATTTTTTGAGTGTTCGTAAATATAAGGTGACTTATGGAGTAAATATAAAAAAATATTTTATTTGTTTACCATACCTCTCGTTTATTTATATTTTTATTAATTTACCATACCTCTTTTACAAATATGGTATTTGGACCATAGGATTCACTTAAATAAAACCTCTTTCTTGAGCCTTCATAAATAGAATGAGGGTTATGGACTAAATATAAAAAGAGGTTTTATTTATTTACGATACGTCTAGTTTATTTATATTTTTATTTATTTACCATACCATTTGAGTAAGTATAAAAAGACGTTTTATTTATTTACCATA
Source organism: Pinus tabuliformis (assembly GCA_031772625.1). Classification (NCBI taxonomy): domain Eukaryota; kingdom Viridiplantae; phylum Streptophyta; class Pinopsida; order Pinales; family Pinaceae; genus Pinus; species Pinus tabuliformis. Next base: position 818,459,497 of record CM062808.1, on the reverse strand, counting down.
CCTCCTCCATACCTCCACTTTACTTATATTTTTTTTTGTTTACACCGTTACATGTATATAAGGTGACTTATGGAGTAAATATAAAAAATGTTTTATTTATTTACCATACCTCTCATTTATTTATATTTTTATTAATTTACCATAGCTCTTTTATAAATATGGTATTTGGCCCATAGGATTCACTTAAATAAAACCTATTCTTGAAAATGGGCGAAAGGATTCACTTAAATAAAACCTATTCTTGAAAATGGGCGAATGGAAGGTTGTAAGTCCTAATTTCAAGGGCTAAATTTACCCTTTTTACCCTCTCCCTTAAAATAAGGTGGGCTATTTGAGGTGATTTCTAAAAATGTACTATGATACAAAATATTCGCCCACTAAAAATTTAAAACCCCTTAATTTCACCAAAGGGCGAACATTCGCCCCTAAAATTATCCTTGGCAGCTATGATGAGGTATTAGATAAACATATTTTTTGCATGTATATGTGGAAAATGACCTACCATATGTTCAAGGAAAATGGATTGAAAGGGATGGTGTAAGAGGTTCGTCAACAATTAAGTGAAGTTGTTCTTATTCTTGGGAAAAATCATTGTCAAGTGTTGTTTACATCAATCGCCAGTTTCCTTGTATCAAATTTAATTGTATATAAATAAGTTTTGGGTTTGCAAATCTATTGTGTACTTCATTGATTCACTGATGTTACATTTTTTTTGTACAAGGTGCTTGGAGTTGTGGAATTTTAGTGTATTTATGATCATGTTTTAGTCATAGACCTGATTTTGAAGTTCCAAGGAAAAATAAACAATGCTCAAGCTATAGTAATGGCTTCCGCTTATATCCAACTCTAAACTATGCTTCTTTTCAATTTTTGTTTCTTATCAAAACCCATATTTTTACTTTTTAAATTTCCTTTTCCTTCTTGCTACATTCTTACATGACTCCACTCTTTTGAAGGATGACTATACGTATCACATGTTACATAACTGAGTGATTTTATTCTCTCATCCACATATTACATGACTATACTTAACCCCACACTTCAATAACTAGTAGAGGTGACTATTTTGGCAACCTCACAAATGCATTGGATAATTATTTTACAACCTCAGGAATAAGTGAAATTGGTATAATAGGGTGATGATAATTAATTTATAGAAATTACGTGGGATTATAGGCATGTAGATTTCCCCTTGTAGCCCTCCTTTCACCACCTCTCATGTAAAATCATAGCCCCCCTATGATATTGTCCAATGATATATTTTTATTAAATCAATGTATGAATCTAGTATCAAGCACTATGGCTTTTGATGAACATAGACTCTTAAACCCTTCATCTCTATTCTAAACATACTAACTCAATAACCTGAATAAAATATGTATAATTATGTTACATTTACAGATGTGAAAAAAATATTACACATATTCATTTTTAGTTTTTTCCTTTTAACTATTAGTTATGTCATTCCTTCACATGTAATAATTCATTACACCTAAAAAATGATTTAACAGAAAGATATATTTCATAAAAAAAGTAGGTTACATATCTTTCCTTATAAATCCCACCCAACAATTCATACCAGAAATTGAAATATCCCAAAAACCCAATTACAACAAAACCAAAGAGAATATTTATCAATCCAGTTGATCAAATCATAATTCGACAATCCTGTTATAGGTCATTTCAAAAATTGATACATAAAGGATAATTTGAGACTAGGCCCACAAAAAAACATCTCTACATTATGAAAAAAGGTTTTAAACCATAGAATGAAGAGGCCACAAAGTGCATCAACCCTCTCCAATAATTTATTAATATTAATAAAGCATAATTTCTAGATAATACCAAGCCTCATAGAACTGTCAAACACACCTTCAAGAGAACATATCATCATCAATTAGGATTAGAACCCAGACTACAATAGAAATAAGGATCCCCAAGGTGTTAATGTCAAATAAGAAGCTACCATAATGTACACAGAGCCATATAAAAGACCAACCACGAAGCATATCATAAACTTATGAATTTAGAAACCAAAGAAACAACAGGAACATAGAGCCGTCCACAAAACACATTAAGCCATATATAATACCAAATAATCAACAATTGTATAAAAAAGGAGAAAAAAAAAGAAACAACTCTGAACATTACTAACTAGAATTCTAACCAAAATGATGTTCTTGAAAAAATTACACTTGAGCCAGAAAAAAATGAGGAACTATTGTAGTGGCTACAACCACCCTCCAAAATTTTTCCTATGTTTCAATTTTGGAGCTTCCCTTCTAAACTACACCAGCTCATCTTTCACTGACCCAGGTACTTGTGCTTCGACTGAGCCCTATTATTTTCATCTTGGCTTGTGTTTTATCACTTAGTTCATTTTCTAACCCACAAGATGATCTCTTGACGTGGTCCCTGGACTGTTCTGGGCTTGCAATAAAGAACTGTGAAATTCTTGAGGGCAATTGGCCTTGCTCTTGGGAATTGCACAGTCTTTATCACTAGTGGCCCTTGAGCTCAAGAAATGTGAAATATTGAATGGTAGCCAACCTCAAGCTTGAAAATTGCACAGACATGAGAGGAAGCCCAGAGCCACTTAGCCAAGAAATTGCGTAGAACCCATTGTGCTCATAAATTGCTCAGTGCATGAACCAAAGAAGGTCGCAGTACTTCCTAAAACTCTGTAATATTTCTAGGCAATGCATCGCAACATTTCCCAAACAAAAAAAACAAAAAAAGAATCCCTAAAAAATAGGGATATGTTTTTAGTGATCTGAAGGAGGCTCTTGATTTATTTTTAGAAACTACTACTAAGTGTCGTTTTTTACTTGATTTTAGGCATGCACATCATAAACCCTAACTTGACCAAATCTATTTAATCAATGTCTCTAGAGATCATTTGGAAACTTGTTCTTGGACCTCTAGCATTCCTGAGGGGACCAAGGAACCTTTGATGTGATTATCGTCACTTTTCTGGGTGAGTTTTTCTTTTTTAGTCTTTTTTTTCATTTTCTATCGCTTTTTATTGTTTAGCTTGTGAGAGTGTTGTTTCACTTGTTTCTTTGAATGATTGTTGGTGTTTTAACTTGTTTTAGGTTGTAGAAGTGTCGCTTCAAGTTTAATATTTGATTTCCCAAGTGTTGCATCAGTTACCATGTTTTTGCATCAACGGTTTTTGTTGCAGTGACTCCCTTCACATGCTTCATTTTCCTTTAGTTTAATTGATTCCTACACTTGTTTCACATGCATGAATAAACACTTATTCAGATCTTCACTCAACATCATTTCATCCTGATGAATTGCTTGATTTTTAGACTCCCCTTAGGAAGATTTGGGTCCCCTTGTTGGGATCTCACACTTCATTGCATGCACTGCGCAATCTAGGAGCTTAAGGCCTCTACCCTGGGCTATGGAATTGTGTGGAGCATGTCTTAGGCTAGCTCTAATAGTGCACTACACAGTTCCAAGAACCAGCCTCCCAGCAAGGCCACCAAGACTACGCAATGTGCAGTACCTCCTGGTCTTTGCCCAGACTAGAATTGTGCATTGTGAAATTCTAGTCATCAAGCTTCCTGACTAACTGATGGGACTACGCAATGCGTAGTTACCACAGATAACCAGTGACCTCTGTCAGTAAGAATTGCGCAATCCTTCCCATCATGACCCTGGTTTTTTTCTTGGTGTTTTCTTGAAGTTTCTTTCGTTTTTAAGCTAACATTTTCTTTCTATCAGTGTCCTCCCTGTCCCAGAGGTACAATAGTTATTTAGCACCTCTCTAGAAATTACAGTTAACATGGAATTTAAGAGAGCTGCATCAAATGAAACTTCTGAGAGCAGTACTGGGGAAGCATTTGGGTAGATATCAGTTGATCTACGAGTTTATGTAGATACTCATTTGCTCATTGAGAAGGGTACAACATTAACATGGCAGCAAATCAAAGATTTTATTACGGAGAGCTTCAAGGAAGACTTAGGGGACTGGTCGGCTTATCTTAGCATTCAATGTTGAGGCCTATACAAGGTTTCGTGCAGGTACCCTACCTTCCCATGTGCGGACGTCATTAGCTTGATTTTCTCACACACAAATGAGTGGATGATGACACTGAGCAGTTCCAGCGCGATAGGGCTTGCCTCCTTTAGGGCAGAGAAATTTCAACATATCACTTTTCTAATTCGATGAAGTGCATGGGCTCCCTTGTCTATTCCACCCATAGCTATGTGAACACTAGATACATCGTCAAACAATGAGTGAAGGAGCCGCTAAAATTTAGACATTCCCCCACCCATGTTTACAAGATGAAGTCCCTTAGGAAGGCTTACGAATTCTTGATCATCTTTTCCTGCAGAATATATGGCCAAGCGAAAACATAAACCTTTCCTGAAGGGTGGGTGGTCTTACTAGACTAGTTGGTTATGATGGGAATCCATTCAACTCGTCATATTTGTTGGCTCATTAGTTTAATATCCATGTGGCTAATGCTTGGAATCTACCCAAGAATGAGCAAGCAAGGTTTTACATGTTCGCATACTTACTGGATGCAATTTGTGCCCAACAGCAGTTCCTTGGCATGAGATACACATGGACACCAAAAGAGACTTTTGTCAACATTTATTGCAAGTTTCTTTCCTTCTACATCTATTGAGGAGTGATGTCAAGTCTAACTGACCATATTTTCATCCTGTTGTACAAGCTTATCTTTGAGTGGGATCCACCTTGCATGTCTCGAGAAGAAATGGAGGCAAATTTCCACATTACAGATTGGTATCTCTCACTAGGTGGCACATTCATCAGAGTGTTTGGTAGAGAGAATATTATGCATGTTCTACCAAGGTATGCCACTAAAAAGTTTATCATGCAAGAGGTTTTATATCACCTCGCTACAGGGTTATCAACAAGACTACATAGGAAGAAGAAAGTGCCATGGCCTACTCTTCTTTCGCAGATTGAATTATACGAGATTAAGAGCTTAAAATATGTAGATGTTGAAGCTAAGGAGATAGTGAAATTCGAGTTCAGAACCAGAGACTTTAATCCATATGATCCCCATGGTATTTTCAAGGACTGTTGTGTGAGAGTGTACTTTCCATGCATCGACAGGACATGTCAATGGCTAGAGGAGGACCCTTTGAGGTATTGTTATAATGCCTCCATACTCAACGAGCTGGTCACTTTAGCAAGAACTTGGAAAGCTTCTTTGCATACAACAATAGCCCAGGAAGGAACAACAACAACAACAACAGGCAACAATCTATTGTTGGACAAGGGAAAGAGTAAGATTGTTGAGAACCTAGAGGTAGAGCATAGTTGCAAGATGAGGGTAGATCCTATCATGCAGAAGGTAGCTTTGGCATCGGAATGTTAGGTCCCTATACTACTAGTGTAACCCCTTATTGTGATTAGTGCAACCCCGTTATTATATTTTTGTGCCTATGTAGTCCCCATATTGTTATTATTTTGCCCCATAGAAGCCCACTATTGTTATTATTGTGCCCTTACATTATTATTGTTATGTCAGCTCTAATTATATCATGACCCCTTAGACTCATGTATATAGAAAGGAGGTATAGTCATTTGTATCATCCAAGAATTGTTCATTTTTGTAATGTAAAGGAGGTTTCCCCCTCGAAGAGGCTAAATTATAAGGTGTTTATCTCTCTTTGCTATCTTTTTGTGAGCTGGTTTGATAACATTTGGTATCAGAGCTTTGGATTCTAGGGTTTTGCTACTCCAAACAGGTCATCATGGTATTTTCGCTATAGCTTTTTTTCTATGACATTTCGGAAGCTAAAAAAAAAAACCCATTTGAGCATAAATCTTTCAGAGCTTCAGGTTCGAATTTCAGAGCTTGTCTCACTATATTTGTGGATATATGATCTAATAAAGTTAGGGTTTTTGTAGACTCCCGAATTACATTCCAAACAGGTGACTTGGGGAATATTGTCATAACGTTCTCTTTGAGCATCAAATTGAAATTTAGTAAGAAGTTACAAAAAAGAGGACAGACTTTAGTTTTTCATGTATCGGTTTCAGGTGCTAAGGTTGAAACAATGACATGTGGCACTTTGTACAAGTTTTCTCTACTAAGCTAGTCTATAATCATGTCATCGTGGAAGCTTTGATATAACTCTTCCGTGCAAAATCCAATATTGATCAGACTTACATGTTTAGAAAGAGGACTTAGAGGACTACTATAGGACACAATTTCATAACTTGGAGATATGAAATTACAGAGTTACAGTCGTTTCAAGATCGAGCTCCTAAAATCAAGAAAAGGCGATATGAGGAAGTTTGAAGGCAAGGATCCGGTAGATTGAATACTCTAGATGGAGCAATATTTTGATCTACATGAGGTGCAACTATTACAAAAGGTACGTATTGCATATTCATATTTAGAACAAGATCAATTTTATGGTATAAAGGGCTTTGTTCTCGTAAACCACTTATTGCGTGGTCAATTTTCACGGAGGAAATGATAGCACATTATGAGAATACAAAGAGAAACACCTTCTTTAGCTAATTGATAAATCTCAAACAAAAGGGTTCAATGGTAGATCACATTGAGGAATTTCAAAAATTGAATATAAGGGTAAATGATATTGCAAAGAAGAAAAGGATTGATGTCTTCATAGGGACTTTAAAGGATAACATTCAACATGAGGTTCGTATTTGGGAACCTAATTCATTGGAGAAGGCATTTAGGTTGGCAAGAAAAATTGAAAGAGAAACTATGGAAACAAGGAATCCCACCACTCACGACTATAATTATGGAAGTGTTTTTTCTCCTAGCCTTCCACAACCTACAAGGTTTACACCACAACAATTGGAAGAAAAAAAGAGAAAAAGGGCTTTGTTACAATTGTGATAACAAATACACTAAAGGTCATAAGTTTGCTGAGAAGAAATTATTTTACATAGATTATGAAGAGGAGGAAGAACATGATAAAAAAATATCAAAATAAGAGGATATACACGAGGAACCAGCCCTAGAGAAAGAATAAATGAATCTGACCATATCTTGTAAAGCATTGGTAAGAATTACCACTCCTCAAACTCTCAAGGTAGAAGGACATATCAAGAAGAAAAAGGTTCAAGAAGTGAAATATTACATCGAGATAGAAGAAATGAATCCGACCATATCTTGTAATGCATTGAAAGAAATTACCACTCTTCAAACTCTAAAGGTAGAAAGACATATCAATAAGAAAAAGATTCAAGAAGTGAAAGATCGCATCAAGCATCAACAATAAGTTCTCCAACTTTTAAAGGATAATGCCACTTTGGTGTAGAATCAAATGAAACAACAGGTAGATCAACATTGCAGTGAAAGAATTTTTGATGTAGGTGATTGGGTATTTTTATGGCTACATCTCAAGCAAGCTATTTATGAGAATGAAATGTCGACAACACTACATGAACTTAAGAAATGGTGACCTTACCTAATGGGAAGACACTTCAAGGTAAAAATGGATCATGATAGTCTTAAATACTTTTTAAAACAAATATTATCTTTAGAAGAATAGAAAAATGGGTCACAAATATGTTGGGTTATGACTTTGAAATCATCTACAAAAAAGGGAAGAAAAATGTTGTTGCAAATTCACTCTCAAGAAAGGATGAGGATGTGGAAGAATTGTTTTGTGTTATTTCTATTATCCAACTAGATTCGATAGATGAAGCAAGGGGTGAATGGAAGAAGGATGAAGAAGTGTGGCCACTCATTCAAAAGTTGCAGAAGATCTCAGTTCAAACAATATTGGCAGAACTTGACAATGAAGGAAAAATTATATTGGAACCTAGAGTAGTCACGGAAACAAGAACCCAACAGCTACGAAATCGATCAATTTCAGAGTATCTCATCAAGTGGAAGAACTTACCCGCTGAAGATTCCATATGGGAGGACAAGAATTTTATACAAAAGCATCCATAACTACTCAAGCGTTGAGGACAACACTTTTTGAAGGAGAAGGGCATGTTAGGTCCCTATACTACTAGTGTAACCCCTCATTGTTATTAGTGCAACCCCCTTATTATATTGTTGTGGCCATTTAGTCCCCATATTGTTATTATCATGCCCCATAGAGGCCCACTATTGTTATTATCGTGCCCCTACATTATTATTTTTATGTTGGCTCTAATTATATTATGACCCCTTAGACTCCTATATATAGAAAGAAGGTATAGTCATTTGTATCATCTAAGAATTGTTCATTTGTGTAATGTAAAGGATGTTTCCCCCTTGAAGAAACTGAATTCTAAGGCATTTATCTCTCTTTTCTATCTTTTTGTGAGCTGGTTTCATAACATGGAAGCAAAGAGGGAGCAATGGAAAAAGAGAGAAGAGTGAAATAAGAGAGGAAAGCGGAGGTTGCAAGAAGTAGAGCTGAAGCTACATGAAACATAAAAGAAGTTGAAGGAAGAACATGAGATGAGGAGGGGAGAAAGAGAAGAGAAGGATAAGAAGGAAGAGGAAGAAAGGTAGGCATGATGACAGAGGCAACAATGCCCATACAGGTTAATGAGTCAACATAGCTAGCAGTTGAGGAAGAGGGTGGACATATGTAGGATTAGTAACTTGCTTAGAAGATTGTGCAAATAATCAAAGTGACAAACATGGAGTTGGAGTAGGAGCCACAGAATGAAGATACTGACCTAATGTCGAGAGCAACATAGGCCATCTCGCAGTATCCAACACCTACATGTCAGAACCAAACCTAAGTAAGAAAGGGGAAGTTGTTCTCCTTAATGATGATCTGGTCATGGATGTGTACAATATATCATTTGAAAACTTGCAGAAGAAGATTGTATAAGTGAAGAGGAAGAAATTTATGGAAGATCACACATCACCTGCATTCATCAAGGAAAGGGTGATAGTTTCAAACACTAATGATCATCCAACCGCCCTTACTAAAGCTAGCTTGACCTATCCAGGACCAACAAGGTCAAATGTTAAGTACTTGACAACCGAGAATGAACAACTGGCAAGAACATGTAGGCTTCATGAAAGAGGCAGAACAACTATGTGCATAAATGTAGAATGCAACTTCCATATTGGGGGAGATGAATGCAACGATACAGAAGCTCTATGATAGATTTGTCACCATAGATAAAGAAGTTGTTTGTGTGCATGACCTATAGAAATGGAGAAAATATTTTGTTCAAACTATCAAGAACATACATTCTGCCATCACCCATGTACATGAGTGGACAATGTGACACAAAAAAACCCCGCTGGAGTTAGTAAATAAGATGAAGCCATAGGCAGAGCTGGAGAAATCAAATATCTAGAGGATTATCCAGAGCTATGAGCAGCTCGTCCCATTCATCGACAACATACATACCCCATATGCATGGTTTTATAATAGTTTGGATGTAATGGTGAGAATGCATGAGATCCCATCAATCGGTTGTTGCACCGATGCTAAACCCAAGAACCAAGTCTAACTAGAGATTGATGAGTACACAGAGCAGCTAAGACGAGAGGCCACAAGGAAATACTTGGAGTTGAACTCACACAACATGTAGAAGTACATTAGTGGCCCTGTCATGGTCAAGATATGTTTTACATGCTTTAGAATGATTTGGATACAGGTTCCAAGACCATATACCTGGATGCCATGGATGCAAGGGTCTTCTTTCAAAAAGACACCATCATACAGTACCAAGATTGGCATCAATATGTGACTGAGAAGCACCAAGTGGAGGTTGTCGAGTTGGTCTTTCCACAAATTTCAGAATCATAGTGTTTTGTCTTGTTAGGTTGTCTCTAACCTATTTTGTCTCACATGCGTACATGTTGAAAATGTAATATTATTTTTAAATATGTTGTAAGTGAAAATCCAAGTATAATTAGTGGAATGTGCAAGTTATGAGTTACTTGTGAATAAGTTGAAGGGCCATGAGGGGATCCAAAGCATCACAAGAGGGAATGTGAAGGGTCACTACACCCTTTTTTATAAATAGAACCTCATAACTCATAGAACAAGCTTTTGGGAGCCAATATTTTGGCTAGGCTTAGGCTTAGAGAAGGCTTAGGAGTGTTGTGAAGAGCCTTGGATTATCCATAGCATAGAGCAAGTATACTTCTTTGGAGGAGCAGGTGTTCTTGACTGTAATGTTCCACTATTGGGGCTAGTGGTCTTCAATGGTGTATATATGTATGGAACTTTAACTTACAATAATAATATTAGAGCCAACATGATTTCATGCAGATGTTGTTAATGTAGTTGGAATATTGTGGTTGCTTTGGAAATCTATGTTGTTTAACTTACGCATTTTCTTATGAACTACTTTGTATGAAATTATACGAATCTTATTGAATGTGTGTTGCTGGTTTAATTCGTCACTTTAATTTATGGAATATTCTGCATTTTAGCTTGTGATGTGATTACTCCCATGTGTTACTTTTAAGTTGTGTACTATTACAAGCTTCTAATGGGCACGCTTCCTTTTCCCCTCTATGTGTCAGAACCTTTGTACATCAAACTTATCTCTCAGGAGGGTCACACACTTTCTCTCACCAAAGTTATCATACTTTCCTCTGTGCGCTACCGCAGTCAACGAATTACAATACCACCCACTGTTGGGAATCCTACTCCAAATGGTTTGAGTTCTAGTTGGGCCTTCATATCGGGGAGATCCCCTGAATGTTGGTGGGTCCAACATTGTTATAATTTATGGTGCTAGAAGGAGGGCCAAATGAAAATTTGAGCCCTTGAAGTCTGTTTTGAATTTCTACACATATTTCATGACTTTTGAAGTGTTGGCAAGCATTTTAGGTGACTTGTCCAGATATAAGTTCAACGGTGAGGATGGAACAACCTTGTTTAGGCATGTACTTGCTTTTGTTGGCTACTGTGATAGAAATGATGTACCATTTGATGATATTTCCTGTGGGTGTTCTCTTTCACGTTCGAAGGGCAAGCAAAGAAATGATGTCACACATTTCCCATGACCTCTATACACTCTTTTCATCACTTGTTTATAGAATTATGTATTTCTTTCATTCTTTATGATTGTAAATCCCTTAATAAAAAAATCTTCAAATTTAAAAAATCACTCGATGAATCTCTTCAAGATTTGCATGACCATTTTCTTATTTACTATTATGAATTTCCTGAAGATGAAGTTGACTGGGAATTTTTGGATCAAATATTTCAATATCTTGTTCACGTTTCTAAGAATCCGCAAGAGTTAGAATATTTCCAACCACTCCCAACATACCTAGGTGTTAGAGCTTCTAAATCTGACCCAAGCGACCCTCCGTCTCTTTCCCATCAAACAAATCTAGCCCTGCAGGTCAAGGTGGGAGAAGTTGACCATCCACATGTTGATCTATTACCATCTCCTCCTACCCCACCTACTCAGGATTTCTGTGCATATTTGGATTATAACTCCAATGGTTGTCATGTTGTCTTATCTCCTCATCTTCCGTCCTTTCATCCCTTGGATCCTCTAGATTTTGGAGTGTTGTGTTCATTTGTCTCAAATATCACATGTGATGTTCACGAGGATCAAGTTCTGGATGGAGTTGGTGTTGAAAAACCAACGTGCAATATCATTTTTTATGAGTATGTGTGGGAATCTGAATAATAATTTGTGATGAAGTATGACCTCATTCTTTCCGCACCTTGTCTACTTCATCCTAACATCTTCCACAATTCTTCCATTTTTTTTCCATCTTCTGCAAATTCAATTTTGAATGTTTCTATTTCTAATCATTCTTAGAACACATGCAATGCGAGTTTTTCATTTGATTGTGGAGAGGAAAAATATGTCTTCCTAGATCCTCCCAATATCTCATCTTACCTTTCTGGAAACATAGAGGGTGAAATTTCTCATTTTTCATCATTCCCTCTTTACGATTCATCGGGTCATGAGGATGTCGCTATCCATCATCTTGAACCTTCTGATCATGCCTATCATGATCTTTTCATCCATTCATTTGTTCATGATTTTGATTTGTCCATTGTTGATCTTTCTAAGCCATCGATCTCTGATGATCCATCTTCTGATGAATTGGAAACTCCTCAAGTTGTCGAAGCATTTCAGCATGAGATGATGGTTATGTCAGGTTCTAGTATCCTTGAGGTTAGTCCCACTTCAGATCAAAAATCTATTGAATCTTTCCAGGCTCCTCATCACTCTATTTCTCACATTGAAAATCAATTTGTTTCATAGTTTTCACATCCTCCACCAGAATCACACAATCCTATTGCTCATGCATTGGAGGAGTCATACGTAGAAAGAATTATTACAAAATGAAAGTTTTATTCTTTCTTTATGTTTTCTCTTTCTTCAATTTTGAAGGTGTGTACATTCTTGTCTTCCACACGCAATGTGATGGGACACCATGGTACATCCGCAGAGTGCCTTTCATGTGATTTTAGTTTTTCTTTTCTATGGATGCATTCAAGCTTCAAACGACTTGGTTTCCATTTTTTTATTTTTCTTGTCTATTGGTTTACTTTCATATCTTTCTTGTCAACCATGCTATCACCTACATGAGTCAACCAATGCGTTGATGGCTACATTGGAAGTATCACTTCACCTGAGTTGGCCTATTTTACTCTTACGTTAGGAGTTATAGGAGTAGTGTTTTATTTTCTTGTCTCTTTCTTGATTTGATTCATTTGTCTTTCTTTGTCTTACTTATTTCCTTTGTTTATTTTATTTTCCACTTGTAGGTTACTTTCTGAATGAAACTGTGTTTGGCTTCTTAGATTAGCAAGGTGAAATCCAAGAGAAACTTGTACAGCTATCAACACTTGGTTATCTGTCTATTCCCTGTCTTTATGCGAATCTTGCATTTCTTCTAGTTGATGATACCCTAATGGAAAATATGTTCCTTTCAGAGAGAGTCACGGTGAAATCACAGTTCTTACACTCTTAACTAGAACCGCCTACTCTAATCAGTTTTCTATTTTTGGTTAACCCTTGTCAGCTCAGCTAAGTAGAGTAAGGAGAGGAGGGAAACCTTAAGAATTATGTTAGAGGTATTTATAAATATCCTTCTCTGAAGGGACAACCTCTTCTGCTCTCAATAAGTCAGGATCCCTCTTTTGCCTCATGAATAAATAAGTTCCTATATATGGTTCTTTTGAAAATAAAAAAATAAAAAATAAAATAAAATAAAGGATGAAAGAAGAGAAAGGCTTCCTGCATAGAGAGGTGAACCAAGTAACTCCATTGGGGTACTATCCAGGCTCGCTGGAAGCAGAGAAATGCTTGCGTTCCTAAAGTGACATTGTTGGGGTACTTTCTAGACCTGCTAGCAGCGGACAAACACCAGAGATGAAACTAAAACTCTAATAGTCTATTTTACTTATGCACCTATATACCCCTCATCCCTAAACAAAACAACTTAGTTTGACTTGTCTTGGCATGTGTTTTTCTGATAAAGAGAATGATAGGGACTACATCTTTAACTCAAGCTAAGTGAAGAAGTTATGATGATTGAAGAATTGAACAATGCCTCTGGAAGAGTTAGACTTGCTTTGCATGAGGATAGATCCATACAGAGAGTTGTATTTCTACTAGTGTGTCACCAATGTTATAGCGGCTACAACCACCCTCCAATAAATTACCTATGCTTCGATTTTGGGGCCTCCCTTCTAAACGATAGCAACAAATCTCACACTGACCTAGGTACATGTGATTCGACTGAGCCTTATTCTTTTCATCTCAACTTGTGTTTGGTCATTTAGTTCATTTTATGACTCACAATCCAATCTCTTGACTTGGTCCCTAGACAGTTTCGGGCTTGCCTTAGAGAACTGCAAAATTCTTGAGGGAAACTAACCTTGATCTTGGGAATTGCACAGTATTGGTTGCCAGTGGGGCTTCAGCTTATTAAATTCATAGTATTGAATGGAAACCAACCTTGATCTGGGAAATTGTACAGATATGAGAGGCATCCCAGAGCCACTCAGCCCAAAAATTGTGCAGAACCCATTGTGCTCAGAAACTACTCAGTGCATGAACCAGAGAGTCCCCTAGTCCTTCCCAGAACTGTGCAATCTTTCTGGGAAATGCATGGAAGCTTTTATCTAAAAGGAAAAAAGAAAAAAAAATCAAAATACCATCCTTAAAAAATACGGATCTACTTTTAGTAACCTAAAGGAGGCACTTGAGTTATTTTGAGAAACTGCGACCAAGTGTCGCTTTTTCCTTGATTTTAGGCATGCACATCATAAATCATAATTTGACCAAATCTATTTAATCGATGCTATGAGAGATCATTTTAACACTTGATCTTGGACCTCTAGCATTCCTAAGGAGATCAAGAAACCTTTGATGTGCTTATCATCGCTTTTCCGAGTGAGCTTTTATTTTCTAGTATTTTGTCACTTTTTCTATCGCCTTTTTTTGTTTAGCTTGTGAGAGTGTTGCTCCACTTGTTTATTTGAACTACTGCTACTATTTTAACTTGTTTTAGGTTTTACAAGCATTTTTTTAGTGTTATATTACCTTTCCCAAGTGTCACATGAGTTATATTATTTTTTCACCATCGGTCGTTGTTGCGGTGAATCTCTTCAAATGCTTCATTTCCCTTTAGTTTAATTGATTCCTACACTTTTTTCACATGCATGCATCAACACTTCATCAGATTTTCACCCAACATCATGTCATCCTTCAAATCTGCTTGATTTTCACACTCACCTTGAGCAGATCTGGGTCCGCTTGCCTAGATCTCACACTTCACTGCATGCATCGCATAATCTAGGAGATCAAGGCCCCTACCTTGGATTATTAAATTGTGTAGAGTCTATCCTCGGCTCGCTCCAACTGTGAACTATGTAGTTCTAGGAGCCAGCCTCCTAGCTTGGCCACTAAGACTGCTCAATACATAATCTCTCCTGACCTTTTCCCAGACTGAACTACGCATTGCATAGTTCCAGTCATGAAGCTTCCCGTTGTATTATTGGTACTATGCAATGCACATTTCCCACAGTTAGCAAGTGACCTTTGTTAGCCAAAATTGCACAATCATTCCTATCATGAGCCTAGTTTGCTGCTTGATCTTGTCTTAAAGTTGCTCGGTTTTTACACTGGCATTTTATTTCTATTAGTTTCCTCTCCATCCCATAGGTGTGTTAGTTGTTGACCACCTCTCTAGAAGTTATAGTTAACATGGAATCCAAGAGAGTTGCATCAAAGGAAACCACCAAGAGCCATAATGGGGAAGTAGTTGAGGAGATATGAGTTGATATACTATTTTATGTAGATATTCATTTGTTCATTAAGAAGGGTACAACACTAACATGGTAGAAAATCAAAGATACTTTTGTAGAGAACTTAAAGGAAGACTTAGAGAACTAACAGGTTTATCTTAGCATCCAGCAGTCAGGCTTATACAAGGTTTCGTGCAGGTACCCCACCTTCCCGTGTGTGGACATTATCAGCTAGATTGTCTCACACACAGATGAACAGACAATAACAATGAGCAGTGCCCCGAGATAGAGCTTTCCACCTTCAGGGAAGAGAAATTTAAGCAAATGTATCACTTGCCCAAGCTGGTGAAGTGCATGGACTTGCTTTTTTATTCCACCCATAGTTATGTGACCACTAGAGACATCGCCAAGTGTTGGGTGAAGGAGTCATCAAAATGTAGATAGACACCCACTCATGTTTACAAGACAAAGTACCTCAAGAAGGCTTACCCGTTCTTGATCATATTTTCCTATAGAATATACGATTAAGTGAAAATAAAAACCTCTCTTGAAGGATGGGTGGTCTTACTAGACTAGTTGGTGATTGATGGGAAGCCATTCAACTGGTTAGATTTGTTCGCTCATCAGTAGAAGATACATGTGCCTAACACTCAAAATATGCCCAAGTATGAGCAAGCAAGGCTTTACATGTCCTTATACTTACTGGATGCAATATGTGCCCAACAATAGTTCCTTGGCATGAGCTAGACATGGACACCAAAAGAGACTATTGTCAACATCTATTGCAAGTTACTTTTCGACCACATCTATCGAGGAGGGATGGTAAGAGTAACTGACCATTTTATCATCCCATTGTACAAGCTTAGCTTTGAGCAAGATCCACCTTCCATGTCCCAAGAAGAAATGGAGGCAATACTAAACATTGCAAATTGGTATGCCTCACCAGGTGGCACCTTCATCAGAGTGTTTGGTGGAGAGAATCCTCCGCATGTTCTACCAATATATGCCACTGAAAAATTGATGATGCAAGAGGTTTCATATCACCTCACTACAAGGTTATCAGCAGGACTCCTTAGGAATAAGAAAGTTCCATGGCCCACTCTCCCTTTGCGGATCTTATTATATGAAATAAAGGGCTTGAAATATGTAGGTGTGGAAGGTAAGGAGATAGTGAAATTTTAGTTCGGCACCAAAGACTTTAATCTGTATGATCACCACAGTGTTTTCAAGGACCATTGTGCGAGAGTGTACTTTCCATGGATCCACGAAAAATATCATTGGCCAGAGGATGACCCTTGGAGGTACTATTACAATGCCTCCAGACTCAATGAGCCGGTCATATTTACAAGAACTTGGAAAGAATCTTTGTAGATAGTAGCAACCCAAGAATAAATGACAACAACAACAATAGGAAACAATCTAGTGTAGCACAAAGTAAAGAGGAAGATTATTGAGAACACAGAGGCATAGAAAAGCTACAAGATGACGGTAGATTCTATCATGGAGAAAGCATCTTTGGAAACGAAAGAAAGGAGGGAGCAACGAATAAAGAGAGAAAATTGAAGGAAGGGAGAAAAGAAGAGGCTATAGGAAGAAAAACTTACGCTATAGGAGACAGAGAAGAATTTGAAAGAGGAACAAGATCTAAGGAGGAGAGAAATAGAGGAGAAGAAGAAGCAGGAAGAGAAAAACAGGAAAGGAACAATGATAGAGAAAGAAATGCCCATAAATTTTGATGACTCATAATAACCAACAACTAAGGAAGAGGGTGAACAAATGAAAGATTGGTAACTTGCTCAGTAGATTAAGCAACTGATCAAACTGACAGACATGAAGTTGGAGAAGGAGCGACAGAATAAAGATACTAGCATAATGCTGATATCACCATAGGTCATCTCTAAGTGTCTTCCACCCCTAGTGTCAAAATCAGCCCCCAGCGAGTAAGGAGAAGCGGTTATCCTTAATGATGATCTGGTCATGGATGTGTACAATATATCATTTGATGAGTTGGTGAAGAAGATTGTACAAGTGTGGAGGAAACACTTTCTAGATGATCGCGCACCACCTACATTCATCAAGGAAAGGGTGATAGTGTTAGACACTAGAAAACATCCAACTTCCCTTTCTAAACCTATCTTGGCCTATGCAGGAGAAACAAGGTTAAATGTTAAGTACTCGACAGCCAAGAATCAACAACTGGAAAAGAACTTGTAGGCCTCTAGGAAAGTGGCAAAATAACTGAGAGCATCAGTGCATAAGACAATTTTCGCATTGGGAGAGATGAAGACAATGATACTTTTTGAAGTATCAACACTTGAGAGTACCTTGTGGAAGCTCTATGATGGGTTTTTCACTGTGAATAAAGAAATTTTTAGTGTGCATGGCCTAAAACGACAGAGAAAATATTTTTTCAAACTCTCAAGAACATGCATGCTTCCATCGCCCATGTACATGAGCGGACAATGCGGTACAAAGGAGCCCTTCTTGATTTCGTAAAGAATATGAAGCCACAGGAAGAGTTGGAGAAATGAAAGGTCCATATGTTGATCCAGAACTACAAGCAACTCACCCTATTCATTGGAAGCATATAGGCCACATATGAATGGTTGTAACAATAGTTTGGATGTAATGGCGAGAACACATTGGATCCCATCAATCGGTTCCCTCATTGATGCTTAAATCAAGAATTAAGTCTGGCTAGACATCGATAAGTACATAGAGTAGCTAAGCTGAGAGGCCACTAGGGAAGACTTTTAGTTGAATGCACACAACATTCAAAAGTACATTAGTGGTCTCTTCATGGTCAAGACCATGTTGCACATGCTTCAGAATGAGTTGGATAAATGTTCCAAGACCATATACTAGGATGTCATGGAGGCAAGAGTCTCCTTTCCTAAATACACCATCAAACACTTTGGTGACACCATCATAAACTGCCAATCTTGGCATCAATATCTAACCAAAAAGCACAAAGTGGAGGTTGTTGAGTAGGTCATTCCCCAAATTTTGGAATCATAAAGTTTTGTCTTGTTAGGTTGTATCTAGCCTATTTTGTCTCACATGGGTACATGTTGAAAATGTAATATTATTTGTAAATATATTGTAGGTGAAACTTCAAGTGTCATCAGTGGAATGTGCAAGTTCATCATGTTATGTAATGAGTTACTTGTAAAGAAGTTGAAGTTTCATGAGGGGAGTCAAAGAGTCACAAAGGGGAATGTCAAGGGTCACCCCACCCTTTATTATAAATAGAACCTCATAACTCATAGAATGGGCTTTTGGGAGCCAAGACTTTTGCTAGGCTTAGGATTAGAGAAGGCTTTGGAGTATTGTGAAGAGGCTTAGCTTCTCCATAGCTAGAGCGAGTATACTTCTTTAGAGGAGCAGGTGTTATTGACTGTAATGTTCCACTATTGGGGTTAGTGGTCTTTAATGGTGTATGTACGTATGGAACTTTCACTTAAAATAATAATATTAGAGCCAACACACTTTCATGCATATGTTGTTAATGTAGTTGGACTATTCTGGTTGTGTTAGAAATGTATTTTATTTAACTTATGCATTTTATTATGAACTACTTTGTATGCAATTGTACGAATATTGTTGAATGTGTGTTGTTGGTTTAATTCATCACTTTAATTTGTGGACTATTGTGCATTTAGCTTGTGATGTCATTCCACTCTAGCGTTCCTTTCCAGCTACATACTATTACAAGATTCTAAGGGGTGCACCTCCTTTTCCCCTCCATGTGTCAGAACCTTCATACATCGCACTTGACTCTCCATGGTGTCACACACTTTCTCTCACAGAAGTTATCATAGTTTTCTCTACGTGCTACTACACTACCACCCATTGTTAGGACTCCTAATCCAAACAGTTTGAGGTCTAGTTGGGACTTCATATCGGGGAGATCCACTGAATTTTGGTGGATCTAGAAGCATCAATAGCAACCTAGCCAAAATTCCATACCTTTCTCATCGTATTTGAGACTAGCCAAAATAGGCTATAAAAGAAATGATATCCCACCATCACTAGTCATGGTCTAAAGAGGAAATTGTAGACGGTGTCTAAGCACTAGAACCTGGATGATCAATGATATCTTTAGATGCAGAGTCACTCAAAATAAATCCCTTTACATGGGCCAAACAAGAATCCATATTATCCAAACAAAACATTTGATTATAGAGCATTCACTTAATGTCCTCCAAGGAGGACAAAACATTTTAATTTTCCACCTAATTGTCCTTCAAGATAAGTTTCAATAAGGTTGACATTTGCTAATGCAAAGTAAGAGAATTTAGAGAATGTAGCTTCCTACTACTAGACTATGCAGGATCATGAACCCACTTCGAATATTTCCAATAAATTAATAATTGGGATGGTGTGGATGGTCCCCTCAATCTTTATCTACAACACTTGACTTTCCTTCCTCGTTTTTGAAGGGACTACATTATAGAAATTATCCACTAAATCATATGTAAGAAGATGAACCCTATTCTTCCTGAGAGTAGAATTACCTCGTCCACCCAACCTAGTGCTCGTTGTTGGTCTAGGAGGCATCAACATTCTAGAGAAGAAGCACTTGGGATAACTACTGAAATACCCATGTCCTATGAAAATTAAGAAGAGGGACTAGACATAGCATGTTGATAACCAAACTTGAAAACCACTTTGTCATCACCTAATCGCAAAAATAATGGTTCAAAACCGACCAAATTATCAAATTATCTGCAACCCAAAACCATGACAAAAGAATCTATAATTCATTATAAATAATTAAGACTCACATATTCTCTAACATAACAGAGAAATGCAGATGTAAATCACTATCTGTGTAGTTCCATCAGCTAGAAAAAGAGCTATAATAATTTGACAGTATCTCAATAGGAATCTAATAACGCTGAGTCGATTTCCCATGTATATAAAATAAGGCCAAGGTAATGGGACACATATATGAAGTTGAATGGAGGGGATAACACTATAGTGGGCATCACTTATGGCTTATTAATGGCTATCATTGGAAATTGGAAAAGGAAAAGAGGCAATAAATGGAAATTTAATATGAGAAATAAAGGAAAATAGGAGAAAAGGGAGACGAAGAGACACAAATATGCATGCAAGGGAAATTAGAGACAAAATGAGGGAAAATGAAGGAAAAAGGAAAAAGGATAGGAATATACTATACATCAATGGAAAATAGGCATAAGAGAAACAATTCATAGCTTTTATCATTTCTAGCTTTGATCACTTTTAGAAATATATCTCTAAGAGAAGAGAGACAAAGCATTTAGACAAGAAAGAAAGTAATAAAAAGAAAGTAAGGGAACAAAAGGAAAGGTTGGAGAAGAAACTACAAGAAGAGGACATTACAGATAACATGTTGCATGTGTGATTTCATTGTTGAGATTTGGATTCATGACACATGAAGTTGGTTATTTGGTCACCTTGTTACCATTGGCATGGGATTTTCCTAGATTGATAGTGGTTTTCAACCTTGCATTTCCATTTCCTGGATAACGATGGTGTTGTGGGTTCCTTGTTTTGGTTTAAGCTTTTAATGGTCAATAAATTTTGGATCCTGGTGAGGTGGTCTCAGGAAATTCCCAAGGGTCAAGGATGGAGATGGGATTTCACCTGGAACTCTTGACAGATGGGTGGAGACAAAAAAATTCCTCTGGGCATGGTGAAGAAATTTGGATGCATCCAAGCTTGTTTGGTGTTAGTGATTTCTCGACCGATTTAGGTGAAATCATTGGGGTTTAGGGTTGATGTGGTTTGGAATTTGGAAGCCTTGGTTGGTTCTATTTTAGTTTAACCCATATAATCCCGCATTCATGCTTGGAATATGGCATAGGGGTGAATGACCAAAAGAGTGATTTCATTTAGCCCAATCTATGGCTAGGAGGTAAGTGGAAGTCCCTGACCTAGTTTGCATTTGCATAAGTTAATATGAGTTAGTTTCTTATTGTGATCGATGATCAAGTGTATTGGTTATTGTGTCAATTTTATGAATTATTTGTCATGGGTTAATTCCAATTATATGCTCATTATAAGCCTAGTTAAATTATGTTCTCTTGTTATAGATCTTATTCATGATTTTATAAGTTATTTAATGGTTATGTCAATGCATGCGCTACCTAGTGTTGCTACAACTAGTTTCAGGGGGAATTGATCTGTCTTGATGATTCCTTGATGAGGTTATGGAGCCATTGAACATATATGCATTCATGACCTGTAGATTATCATGTTTACCATGTGTTTGATGAAATTTTCTCATGTGTTTGTCAATTTTTTAGCAAGATCTGGCCTTAGTACTTATCACATAGACTTGCTTTTGCAAATTTCTAGGTTATCCTGAGAATGGCTTGTAGGCTACCAATAAAAATGTGGCATTGATTTCGTGGCTGCATGCATGAAACTAGTAAATTTTGGCTGCAACCACAAAAGGAGGCATGTGCATGGAGATAGGGCTTTCCATCCACACTCACAATGGCTTATGTGCACGGTTGGGATATGATCTCATTTAAAAAGAAATTCCAGCTTAGGGTCTTATCACCAGGGCTTGTGGTCTAACACATAGGTGATCTAGTGTTTGTGAGAGGTTTCAGTAAGTTTCTGGTTATTAGACCCCACCTCCATAACTGGAAATTGGATGTTGGGTCAATTCATAGTAACTCGTAGCTCACGTTTACCTAGAGATCTTGTGAATGGGGGTAAATGTGGGATGGGGTGGTTACAGGGTGGTATTAGAGCGAGGTTGCAACACTCGACTTTAGGGTAAATGATGATTGTTATAATTGCATGTTAGTTAGTTATTGATATGTTTATCATGCATCCATGTTGGTTATTTATTGCTATGGCTATGATATCCATGTGTAATATGGTATGCTTATGTTGTTATATTTTTTTAATCTAGATTAGGCTATACAGATGCAATAACCTCCCCTAAAATACCTTGAGCTATGTTTTTTATTATGTTTTACATAGCTAACTATGACATATTGCAGGAAATAGAAGGCCAACATATGAAGAGAAGAATAGTTGAGTACAGTTCATATGACTCTATGTACATACATGAAGATAAATTGGTAGGATGGGAGAGATCAGTCAAGCAGTAGGGAGGTGGATATTCTCCTAGTTTGGCAGACACATTGAGAAGTTTTAAGGAAAAAATTGTGAGTTGCAAGGTAGACAATTAGTGATTGATTGAGGCACAAGAAAGTCTTTCCATAGCTTAGAAAAATTGTAATCCTAATTTTAAGCACAACTAGAAATGTAACGAGAATACTAAAGGAAATTGGCCTAAGAAGTGAAGAAGATCTTAGGATGTAGGTGATAAGGAGAATGTGGTACCTCACAATAATTTCAATGAATCTAAGAGAGACTATGGTCTCATCTTGAGGAGTGGCAGAGTAAAGTAGATGGAAGGAAACCTTTGAGGTGTAGGACTTGTGGCGGAGAGCATTGTAGGAGAGAATTCCCATTGCATTAGGGTGGAAAGCCTCATAATTACATTTATGAGGAGGTGTAGACAATTGGAGATGTAGGCCATTTTATTCCCCAGATTTACACAGTAGTAGATAATAAGTAGGCAGATCATCGGGCATCCATTATTAAGATGGAATGTAAGATTTGTGATGAATTTTTTTTCCATTTTGATTGATCCTGGATCTATTTATAAATATATTAATCCTAACCTAGTGGTTCTGTTCCAGTTGAATTAAGAAGTGCAGAGAGAATCTTGGTTGGTGTAGTTGGTTATAGGACCAAGAGAAGAGTTCATCATTTGGTGAGATCTTATGCATTTGGCTTAATGGTATTCCTATATCAACACATCTAAATTTGCTTCCTTTGGGATCATATAGCATGCTTTTGGGCATGGATTGGTTGTTAATCAATAGGAACAAGGTAGACTACTATGACAAGGCCATTGTGATGAAAATATTCCTAAGATTTTATTAAAAATCGGCCCCTAGGAGTTGGACTCTTCAATTAGGCACTTCTTTCAACCCAACGAGATCAAAATCCCTATTAAAATCTACTGCAAGAAGTCATAATACAATGGAGAAATTACAAAGGAAATTGGTGCAAAACAACCTCCAGGAAGTTTTTATTTCTACGTACAAATTGCATGATCCCAGTACCCCAGAATTCTATAAAAATGTAATTGAAAACCCTTATGGTGATCTACTCTTCCGAGATTTATGACCTTCCGTGTTTTGCTTGACAATCACAAGTAATGTGAAAATTTCTTGTCACAAGATGCTTCTTCAACTAACGATCTTGGTGTCGAGTGCTTTTGGAAGGAAATTTATAAAATGTTAGAGGCTTCCAGGATTCTTGTTTTTCTTGGGCTTCCGAGCTAAACTCTTTCCAGACTAATTCTTATAGCTAATAGATTCATGTAACAGGAAAGGGGTTTTGTCACTGTCACTTGATGATCCTAGCCTTCTAGCCCCGATGCTATTTAAATTTAAATTACGGGATCCAGGCTCTTCAGGCTTTCTAGGCTAGGACTCTATTACGACATCCCCTCAACAAATAATATGACCTTTGATAATTAACATACTGTTCTTAAGAGTTTTTTAAACCCAATGTTTTAGAATTCTAAGTTAGTCCATCATGGGGGGAGCACTATTTAATTTTAAGAGATTAATATCTTATTTATATAGAGTTTATATCTCTTATTTACATATATGCATGAAGTGTTTTTCATATAATATTTTTGGTTAGCTAGGTTTTATTATAATTTTATTATTTTAATTTGAATTAAAATAAGTTTATTTATTTTAATTTAATATTTCATTTTTGAATTTATTTAAACTTAATGTGTATTTTTAATTGAATATCTTCAATTACATGTTATTGTTTTATAATTTATTAGAAGTATAATTATTAGATTTTATGAATTTAGTAATGGTTTCCATGTATTGCTTAGTTTTAATCCTTCATCACGATTCATGTTATTTTTTCTTTTCTTTTTTTGATTTCTATGGCTTCTTTAATTTTTCCTTTTAAATAATGGTCTTCGTTTTTTATGAGTTTGGCTTCTTCCATATAGATATAGTGCGAGGAGGAGTAAGCTTTCTCTACTAAGGAAAATTTTGTGGTTCTTTCTCTTAATAAATCGACAGTGTGTTCTTTGAGCCTAATCTTGAAAGATCTGCCAGTTTCTCCTATGTATTCTTTTCCACAGGAACAAGGGACAATGTAGACTCATTTTCGTTGGTTAGGGTTTATTGGGTCTTTAATAGAGTAATTTATTTGTCTAATGGTATTCAAGGGAGTGAAAGTTACATTGATGTTATGTTTGTTTAAAAAAAATTCAATTTTATTTGTGGTGCCTCTTATATAAGGAAGGGAGCTTTTTGGTATGTTCAAGGCTATTTGTTTATTTTTATTGTTTTTTCTGTGTAGGGTTTGGAGGATAGTTTTTTGATAGTGTTTTTATTGTATCCATTTTTTTCAAAGACATTATGAAGGTGGTTACATTCATGATTTATGTGTTCATAGGTTGGTACGAATTTAAACAGGAATGCAAAAAATTACAGATATAACCATAAATACAAAAATGCAACAGAAATAACACTTCCTTTCATTAATATAAAATAATGAAATATTCTTACAAACATAATGGAAATGAGACTAGCTCAAGCGATGGTAGCTTATCTCCAAGAAGAGATGTGGTGGATACATGCCTCTGAACTGAGTTACAATGAGCCTCAAGGAGCTTTTTATTAGTGAACAATAAGAGAAAACCATAAACAACCAAAACCCTAACCCGAGGAGATGTAACACCAAGAGTTTATGGCCCCATTGGGGTTAGTTAGGTAGCCAACTTCCCGAGGTCATAACTTGGTCATATTATCTCCATTTGACGTCCATGATACCTTGTTCGAAAGATATATCTGAGGAATAAAACTAATATTGCCAAAAAAATGTCATTTAGGGCCTCAAAACGGTTCCAGAAGTTCACGACCCGAAAGACTGCCAAAAATAGTAAATTGTGCTATAATTAAGGAAATTAAAAAATTGAAAGAAACAATGGTGGGGGTCCAAGTGGAATATGCGGGTGGCCACCAATGTCCACTTGGATCATTCCTCCCCCCTTAGGAAGCAATGGTCTCCATTGCTTTAAGTTCCTCCCTGAGATGAGGAAACTTCTACTGAACTTGGTCCCTAGTGAGCCATTTTCCTTGGTGCAGGAGTTGACCAACTTTGAAAACTCGATATAGTTGGATCTTTTGCTGGCGAGTGTTCTTCATCTGTGTGTCCATGATCTGATCAATTGTAGCTTGTTCCATGCAGTCTGGATTTAACTTTGTTGGTGTGAGTTGTTCTGTAATGTCGGATGTGTCAAGTAATAGTGGAAAGTATGGCCGAAGGCTATCCGCATTGAACATTGGGTGCAGGCCAAGTAATGGGGGAATGCTGAGCTCAAAAGCATTATCTCCCATAGTCTTTGTCATGGTATATGACCCATATCAAAGCAGGGAAATCTTGTGGTGGGGCCCAGCGAGGTGCTCCTTCTACAAATGTAGCCAAACTTTGTCGCCCACCTAGAACTTCTATGCCACCTGATGTTGATCATGTCACTGCTTGTACTTAGCATTGGATTTGTCCAATATTTCATGGACCTATTGGCATATGTGCTAAATGTGCTCAATGAAGCTATTTTCCTTGTCGGCTTCGGACTAGACATGAGCCGAATCTGCTTGAGTTGCGGCAAATGTTATGGCCACATCAATGGGACATAATGGCTAGAATCCCAAGCCCACCTAAAAAGGGTTGTGGCCCATTGAGCTGTGGAGATCCCATTTGTAGTTGTACTAGACATAGGGGAGGCTCTCATCCCATGTGCATGGATTCTTTGAGTTGTACATGCGTAGAATTTATACGATCATCCTGTTGACGACCTATGTCTAGCCATCAGTTTGGGGATGAAAAGATGTGGAATTAGTGAGCTTGGTGTTCTGCATCGACCAGAGACTGGACCAAAATGTACTGAGGAACCTGTTGTCCCGATCTAAGATGATAGTCTATGGGATCCCAATGTGTACCCACATTCATTCAAAGAAGAGTTTAGTAGTGGCTTCTACTGTGATACTCTTCTTGCAGGCCGCCAAAATGGCCATCTTTGAGAATCTATCGACGACCACAAAAAAACATTTGTTTCCATGCATAGTAGAAGGAAGGCCTGACATGGAATCCATAGAGATGGATTCCCAATGCTAACTAGGGGTAGGTAGTGGAGTATAGAGACCTTCCTTCTTAATGGTCGGTTTGGAAATGGCATAGCAGTGCAGGATCTTATGTACTTCCCAACACCTTGTTGAAGATTTAGCCAAGAAAATAATTCTGCATTACTGCCATCGTTTTCTCGACCCTGAAATGCCCACCAACCCAACTGTAGTGCGCTTCCCAGATCATCTACACACACTTGCTTGAAGGAACAAAAAGGTGTCCTAAGTGGCATAACAAAGCATCCTGGAGGTGAAAATCTGGAACTTTTTGACCCTCCAAGAGTGTATGGTATGTGTGGCCTAATGATGGGTCATTTTTGTAGAGAAGTGGACAATTAGAAGTCTCATGCCCACAAGAGTTGAGCACGGTGGTTAACACCATGATTGGTGGTCAGCTGAGGTAGTCTACAACATTATTTATGCTTCCCTTCTTGTACTTGATATTCAAATGGAAATGTTGCAAGTATGTGGACCACTTATAATGGCGATCATTATGTGTGGATGATTGTTTCCTTTCCCAAAATGTAATTCTTCCATTGTCGGCAGGCCTGTACAATGGAATACATCTCTTCGTCATAAGTGGGATACTTCTGGACTTTGTCTGAAAGTGTCTCACTCTGATATGCCACTGGATGCCCCTGTTCATTAAGAACTGCCCCAATAACATAGTCAATGGTAGATGTCTCAATCTCAAATGGTTGTTGCAAGTATGGTAATGTGAGGACTGGAGAAAATCAGAGGCGATGTTTCAACTCTACGAATGCCTTCTATTAAGATTTAGTCCAAAATAATTTTTCTTGTTCTCCTCCTTTGGTGACTTGACTCAAGGGCCAAGTGATATGAGAGAACCCCAACATGAACCTATGGTAGAAATTGGCAAGACCCAGATAACTGTGGAGCTCTATCAGAGTGGTTGGGGTTGGCCAATCTCGAATGACTTTGATATTGGCTCGATCCACATGCACCCCCCATTCATCAATAATGTATCCCAGATAACGAACCTAGGTCATTCCAAAAGTTCATTTCTCCAAATTGGCACATAGCTTGTGTTGCTGCAATGTTTGGAGAACCTGCCGGATGTGGTGGAGGTGCTCTTCCCAACTCTAGCTGAAGATCAAGACGTCATCCAAGTATACCACTACAAATGAGTTGGTGAATGGACACCATATGTCATCCATCAGCCTCATGAAGGTTGCAGGAGCATTCGTCAACCCGAAAGGCATAACCAACCATTTGAAAAGGTTTTCCTTGGCTTTGAAGGTAGTCTTCCACACATCGGAGGGTTCGATTGGTACCTAGTGATATTTGGGCTTCAAGTCAATATTGCTGAAATATTTTTCCCCTTTGAGTTTCTCAAGAAGGTCATCAATCAATGGGATTAGGTACCTATTCTGGGTAGTGATCTTGTTCAGCTTCCAATAGTCAATATAGAGTCTCCAAGTCTCATCCTTCTTCTGTACCAACATGATCGGGCTCCCATAGGGTGATGAAATCAACCAAATGTGACCTTTCTACAATAGCTCTTGAATTAGCCTCTTGATTTCATCATTCTCTAGAAGGGAGCACCGACAGATTGGTCCATTGGGTAACGACACACCTGGGGTTAGATTCATGGATTGCTTGACCTGGCATTGCAGAGTTACCGCTGCGGGAGAGGTGAAGATGTTGTCGTGCTCATCCACAACCTTGTCAATTTGTTGTTTTCGTGCATGGGGGGGGCCAATTTGGGGGTCGTGGCCACCGTCTTCTTCTTTCCTTGAGGGTGTATCATTAGGAAAACAAATTTCACAATTTTTGAAATGAGCTTACTGCATTATTTTGTAGTAACCATAGAGATGGTGGTAGGCGGTGCTACCTCTAGTATGTTGTACAACCTATTTCCCAATGTAATAATAACAACGTGAGGACTTATCTCATACATAGCATGTCACTTCCACAAGTATGGTTGGACTAATAATACATCATAAACATCAAGGGGAGAAATGTCACATTATACCTCATTTGTGAATGGCTTGATGCTATATGGAAGGTGACAATGCTGGCTCATGCGCAGATCTCATCCTTGGTGAAGTCACCCGATGGTGTATAGTTGTGGTGTGCTATGGTCGGTAAGCCCAGCTGCTTCACGACCTCTGCTGCAATGAGGTTCTTTTGGCTTCTATTGTCGAAAATGAACGGTAGCGGGGAACCATTTACCCACATTTGGGAGTGGAAGAGACACTCCTCATCTTCTGGATATTCGGGTTCCTCCTTCTCGATCTTTGTGGTGGCGACAATCTCGACGGTGACGTTGGTATCCGCATCAATAATCTAATTCTCTTTGTCATTCCCTTTGTTGATTTCTAACTCAAAGTCAGAACATGCATCTGATTCTGAAGCCTTCATCTCAGCCACCAACGATTGCTTGGCTCGACAGTCACTTATGTTGTGGGTGGAGCTCTTATAGAACTCACACCACCTTCCCGTGTCCTTCTTCGGCTTTGCAGTTTTTTCCTTTCCTTGTGGTCTTGGTGGGTTGTCTTGGGCCATCTTACCTTGGCTTTGTCCTTTTTTCTATGGTTTGGGGGAACCTTTCCCTTGCTTTGGATTCACAGATCCAAAGTCTTAATTCTTCTTTTTAAACTTCTGCTCGATCTTGTCAAGGTATCGATACATTGTGCCGAGCGAGGAGATGTCCAGGAACTTCATCTCATCCTAGATGTATCTATGTAGGAAACTATAGTAATTTAGTACCAAATGTTTCTCAGAATCCTTGATACCCAACTTCGTGTGAAGGGTATGAAAAAAATTGGTAAATTCTGGCACATCTTGGTCCCTTCCTTGCCACGGCATGGTCCACTTTTTGTATTTGTCCTCATAGCACCTGACAAGGTAGTACTGCTCCTTGATGGTGTCCCTGAATGAATTCCAAGTGGGAGTGACTATAAACAGTGAGGTTGTACTTTCATCCTTCTACTCACAATAGGTTTCCCACCAGTACTTGACATGGGGAATGGCTTTGAGAAGAGAAAAAATAATCTTTTCTTGGCTAGAAAAATCATCAACAGAAAATTATCCTTCTAGCAGATTCAGCCATTTATCTACAGCGTCTGCATCTATTCGTCCCTCAAATATGGGAATGTCAAAGTTTACTTGTACCTTAAAAGGTGTGGAACCTCTAGAGTGGTTGTTGGATGTGAATGCGTCATCGGTGGGCAACCGTTGAAGGATATGGGAAAAGTTATCCATCATCGCATTCCTTTATTTCTCGAAGCCCTCCTCGAGCAATATTTTGATAGGATCTCCTGCTCCCTTGTATTTATTTTCTTCCCCCATGGGAGGCTGTCGAGATTTACGAGACTGGTCTTGCAAAGGTTCGACCAGTTTGAGCCCTAACTCCTTATATCCCGACCTCCTTAGGGAGATGCAAAGAAAAACAAAGAAAGAGCAAACCGCTCTGATACCACTAATCTGAATTTAAACAATAACACAACAAATTACAGATATAACCATAAATACAGAGATGCAGTAGAAATAATGTTTCCTTCCATTAATATCAAATAATGAAATATTCTTACAGATAAAATGGAAATAAGACTAGCTTGGGCGATGGTAGGTTATCTATGAGAAGATATGTGACGACTACATGCCCCTAAACTGAGTTACAATGAGGCTCAAGGGCATTTCTATTATTGAACAATAAGAGAAAACCCTAAACAACCAAAAACCTAACCAAAGGAGATGTAACACCAAGAGTTTATGGGCCCCGTTGGGGTTAGTCGGGTAGTCAACTTCTCGGGGTTGTAACTTGGTCATATTATCTCTGTTTGATGTGCATGATACCTCATTGGAAATACCTCTCTGAGGACTAAAATTTAAAACACAATTTCAATGAAAAATACTAGAGGTATATTGCCAAAAAAATGACTTTTTGGTCCTCAAAACAACTTTGAAAGTATAGGACCCAGAAAACTGCCAAAAATAGTGAACTATGCTATAATTAAGGAAACTAAACAAATAGAAGAAACAATGGTGGGGGTCCAAGTGGAATAGGCGGGTGGCCACCAATATCCACCTGTATCATAGGTGTAGGGAAAGGAATTAAGGTATTTTTTCACAGTGTTCCATATATATGTTCATTATTATAGGGGATAAATGAGAGACCATGGCTACACCATGAGTTTGTTCATAAATTTTACCAGACTACAAACAAGTAAATCATGAACTTAACCATCTTCTAAGGTCTTTGAACAAAATGGATACAAAAAACAATATCAAAAAAACTATGCTCCAAACCCTACATAGAAAATGCAATAAAATAAACAAATAGCCTTGAACATACCAAAAATCTCCCTTCCTTATATAAGAGGCACCACAGATAAAATTTCAAAAAATTTAAAAAAACATAACATCAATGTAGCTTTCACTCCCCCAAATACCATTAGACAAATAACTGACTTTTTTAAAGACCCAATAAACCCTAACCAATGAAAAGGAGTCAACATTACCCCTTATTCATGTGGAAAAGAATACATACGAGAAACTGGAAGATCTTTCAACATTAGGCTCAAAGAACAAACCGTCGATTTATTAAGGACCCTACAAAATTCTGAAGAAATTTTCTATTAATTCTTATGAGCTTGAATTGCCACCTAATCCCTTCTACTAAGATCTTCTCTTCTTTTATATTTTAAACTACTACCCTCTAAATTATGTTTCATATGGTGATGAATTTATTGTATTGTTGTAGCAAAATCCTCTCCCGTTGCACTCCTCTGTTTTGATCTTACCAAATTTCTAAGTTCATTTACTCCTCTTGGGTTTATCCCATTTACAATTTGGAAAGGTCTTTGTCCAGAGCTTCTATTAGGAGTTTCATTGTACGCATATTCATCCTGTGCTAGAATTTGGGCCCATCGTTTAGGGTTATCTCCAATCAAACAATGCAGGATTTGTCCTAGGATTTTATTCACAACTTCAGTCTGACCATCAGTTTGTGGATGATATGGTGAGCTAAACTGTAGTTCCGTGCCAAATGCCTTCCACATGGTTCTCCAAAAATGTCCCAATAATTTAGTATCTCAGTTTGAAATAATGCTATTGGCAATTCCATGTAGCCTTACTACTTCCTTAAAGAACAAGTTAGCAATATGGCTAGAATCATTAATGTTAGCGCAAGGAATAAAACAAGACATTTTTGAAAACCCATCTACAACCAAAAATATATAATCAATACTTTTCTTCTTTTGGGCAATCCCAAGACAAAATCCATACTTACTGAATCCCAAGTCCTCTTTGGAATTGTTAATGGGGTATACAATCTGGTGTTCTGGCTTCTTTTTTTGGCATACTGACACATTCTACATTTCTTTACAATTTTTTGCACATTAAATCTCATATTTGGCTAATAATAATTCCTCCTTAGTTGGTAATATGTCTTGTCTTGCCAAAATTTCCTCCAAGGCGTCCACTATGTTTCTCCTTCACCAAGTTCTCCCTCATGGAATAGTTTGGAATACACAATTGGTTGTTCTTGAAGAGAAGTTCATTTTGAATCATGT
The DNA here is from genome assembly GCA_031772625.1 of Pinus tabuliformis. Lineage (NCBI taxonomy): Eukaryota > Viridiplantae > Streptophyta > Pinopsida > Pinales > Pinaceae > Pinus > Pinus tabuliformis. Next base: position 818,427,543 of record CM062808.1, on the reverse strand, counting down.
AATTAAGCCATGGGCTCAAATATTGGGAAGGTAGACTTTTAAAAGCTTCAAAGGCCTCCTTAAAGTCTGTATCCTCCTCATAAAACTTCATAAAATCAAATCCCAACACTTCAATTTGAGTTTCCTACAATAAAAGTTGTCTCCAACTCAAAGCATCTGCAATTTTATTAGATTTATCATTGATGTGCTTAAAAAAAATGTAAAAATCTGCAAATATTCGACCCACCTAACATGTTTTTGGTTCAATTTAGGTTGTTGCATTATATACTTAAGGGCATGATTATCCGTGTATAAGATAAATTCTATAGACAACAAAGAATGCCTCCATTTCTTAAGAGCTTAAACCACTGCATAGAAATATTTTTCATAGGTTGTGTACTTTGTCGTGGCCTAATTCAAATTCTCACTATAATATTCTATGGGTTTTCCCCGTTGGATAAGCATTACTCCAATTGCAGCATTGTTGGAATTAGTCTTCACTTGAAAAGGCTTGTTAAAATCTAGGAGAGAAAGCATTCACTACTCTGTACTCTTCCTCTTCAACATTTGGAATCATTTTTCAGCTTCATCAGTCTGCCTAAATGGTTGTTGATTCTTGTTCATTGTCTCTAAAATTCGTGTGCTCATGTTGATGTAATTTCTAACAAACTTCCTGTAAAAACTCGCCAAACCATGAAAACTTTTAACTTCAAAAACACTTTTAGGAGAGGTCCATTCAAGGATAGCTTTCAGCTTAGTTGGATCCATCTTCAATCCTTCTCTGGAAATAAAAAAGTCATAGATATACTAACTTTGATTTCAAAAAGGAACATTTCTTCAAAGCTATAAGAAACTTCTCTTGTTGCAACATTTCTAACACATACCTCAAATGTATCAGATGCTCCTCCTTTGACTGAATATACACTAAAATGTCATCCAAGTAAACAATAAAAAAATTCCCTATAAACACCTTTAATACTTCATTCATCAACCTCATGAGTGTAATGGGTGCATTGGACAAACGAAATGGCATGACCATCCATTCATATAATCCCTCACTAGTGTTAAATGTCATCTTCCACTCATCTCCCTCTCTAATTATTATTTTATGGTATTCGCTCTTTAAATAAATTTTACACAACATATAAACACCACCTAAACAATCTAATAAATCATCAATTCATGGCAGGGGAAAATGATACCTTATTGTAATTTTGTTTAGGGCTCTGGAATTTGTACACATGCACCATCCTCCATACTTCTTTGGAGTCAACACTGTGGGTACTACACATGGACTAAGACTCTCTCTGATCAATCCCTTATCCAATAACTCCTGCACTTGTTTCCTAACTTCTTCATTCTCCATAGGTGTCATGCAGTAGGAAGCTTTAATATGAAAATTAGCTCCTAGAATCAAGTCAATATGATGACTGATACTCCTCACTAGTGGTAATTCACTTGGAAAATCATCGACAACAATGTCATGATATTCTTCCAGAACCTCTTGAATCTCTATAGGAAAGTCAAAAATAGTACTAGAAGTATGAACTACTCTAGGCTTGCAAACAATGACAACATTTACTTCTTTTGGTTGCACTTATTGTAGAAACTCCTTGCAACTCATCAACAACACCTTTGAATCACTACTTCGAGAAGTATCTTGCTCGTACAATGGCAACAAGGTATGCTTGATGCCATCCTTCTAGAACTTATAAGTGTTCTTCTTTCCATAATGCACTACACTTCTATCAAACTTCCATGCTCTTCCAAGAAAAATATGACACACATCGATTAGCATCAGATCACATAAAATCTTGTCTTTGTAGACACCAACCTATAGCTCAACCTCTCACTGTTGATTGTCCAAAATATGATGTCCCTTTTGCAGACAAGACACCTTGTAGGGTGTTGAGTGCTTTTGCTTCCTCAATTTCAACTTCTCAACAACTTTTGTAGACATTAGATTTTATGTACTAACACTATCAATCACCACTTTATAACACACACCTTGAACCTTGAAAAAATTCTAGAGCAAGCCTCTCCTCTGAGCTAGATCAAAAACATCCTTCTCTTGCTTGAGAAACACCTTCTTAATCATCAAGGCTTCTTATGTTTCTCACACATTCTCTGCTTCCTGGACCTCTGCTTCGTCCTTTTCTACTAGAGTTGCAGCAACATTCCTTTGGTCGGGTTTTCTATTCTCTAAACATTCATATGCCATGTGTCTAATCTTTCCACACCTGTAGCAATGAACCTCTCTCCCACCTATTCCTCATCCTCTAAAGAATGTTCTTTGGCCTCTAGACTCTCCCTCTTGTTGTTGTTGTGGACTAGAACTACTAGCTCCAATATTTGGTGCAGTATATCTTCGTCTACTTTGTTGTTTTCCTCTACCTCGGGTAGAACCTTTTCCTATTCTTTCTTATTTCCTTGCAAGCTTCTCCTCTACTTTCATAGTCAATTAGTAGGTTTCGTCTACTGTCCTTGGTGACAGTACACTTATATCATCCTATATGTCCAATCTGAGCCCATTGACGCACCTTGCAGTCTTCTCTATAGACTCTTCCACATATCCAACTCTAATGTTCACTTTATAATACTCCTTTGTGTATTCCCTAACTATCATGCCTCTTTGTCTAAGGTTATACATACTTTTAAACAAAGTCAGTTGGCAATCATTAGGTACAAAATTACCTCTAAGTTTTATTACGATCCTGTCCCAGCTCTTTATTGTCTACTTATTCCATCTTCTTCTCTCTATTTTCACACCATCACACTAGAGAGTTTCATGTCCTTTTAGGCTTGTCACTACAAACTTGACCATTTAAAGAACTTGTCCATCTTTTTGATCTAGTCAGTCAACTCCTCTGGACTCATACTGCCTATATACGAAGATAAATTTGGTTTTGGTTTCATGATAGAACAAAAGGCTACCCTTAGAACCTAATCCTCTCCTGGTTCTTCTGCTACTTGTTCGTTTTCATTTTCTTCCTCCTCGATGCTCTCATCTCCAAATTTTTTTTCTTAGTGTGGACTAGTCTCCATTGTTTCCATTCTCTCCTCCATCCGCTACATCGCTCTCAACACTTCTCTATTATAAATTGGTATATGTCCTTGTCCTCTTACACATCTTCCAATGCCTATATCAACTTTGGGTGGCATGATTTCCTCTCTTGCTCCTAAATTACATGCATGGTTTGGTTTGATACCACTTGATGCAAATATTCCTAATATTTTCTTAAAAGTCTTCCCCTAGGAATTGGCTCCTTCAATTTGGAATTTCTTTTAATATAATGAGATCAAAATCCCTGTTAAATTCACAACAGGAAGCAGTAACACAATGGATGAATTACAAAGGAAATTGGTGCAAAGCAACATTTGGGTGTCGTTTATGCCCCATACAGATCTTAAGATCCCACTACCCCGGAACTCTATAAAAATTTAATTAAAATCCCTTATGGGATTCCAATCTTTTGGGATTTATGGCCTTCTTACATCCACTTGAAATTCTCGGGTAATGGGAAAAAATCCTCTCACTAGAATCTCGATCAACTAACGATCCCACTTCTCATCAATTTTGGAAGGAATTTATAAAATATCATGGGCTTCTCGGATTCTAGGTTTTCCCAGGATTCTAGGCTAAACTTATTATAGGCTAATTCTTCCAGCTAACAGATCCAAATAATAGGAAAGTGGTTTTGTCACCGTCACTTAACGGTCCAAGCCTTCTAGTCTCAACACTATTTAAATTGAAATTATGGGGTTCAGCCTCTCCAGGCCTTCCTCTCTAAGACTCTATTACGGGATCCCGTCAAAAAACAACCTGGCCTCTAACAATTAACATACTTTCTCTAAATTAGTTAGCCTTCAACATAAATTATCATCTGCAAGAAAATGAACATACAAAGAGAGTTAACAAGATTCTTGAGCATATGTTGAGAATGGACGTCATGCATCAATAGAGGAAGTGGTAGGAGTATGTTCCACTGGTAGATTTTGCATATAATAATAGGTATCATAAATAATTGAAGATGAGTCCATCTGAGGCTCTCTATGGTCGGAGTGGTTGTTTAGTTGTGAAAATGTTATAATATTCATTATATAAAGTCTCCATTTAAAAGTCATATTCTCACATCATGACACTTTCCATAGCCAATATACCACCAATTTCTGATAAATGTACATCTTCCACCTTGTGGTTAATTATGATGGATTTTTTTTAATCTTTTTAATGATTAAATGTTTCTTTAATATAGTTTTATCAATGATGGTTTACTAATGGGGTTATGTGGCTAAGAAGCATGTTTAAATACATAAATTAATCTGCATGTACTAGTTCAATTCTAGTTTGGACGTTCTCTACCAGTTTAGTTCTAGTCTATCAGTTCAATACTAATTCAGTTCCAATCTCGTAGTACGGTACCAATTCAGTTCTAGTCCTATACTTTGGTACCTAATTTTGCACATGTGCACAAAAAAATACAGGAAATTACATAATTATGTCCAGACATGGAGGAAAGTCAAACTAATGGTAAGTGCCATCATTTCCATCTCCAATGAATTATTTAACATAATCCTAAATCATAACAAGTTATATAAAGAATGTCATTTGTTTTAATCATAATATGCAGTGTTAAATTTTCATGGAAGTCGATATGATCTTTTAAACTGTCCCCTAATAATAATAATAAATAAATAAAACAATATAATATTAAAATATATGGTAAATAAATAGTAAAATAAAGAAAATAATATATATATATATATATATATATATATATATATATATATATATATATATATATAGTGTGTGTGTGTGTGTGTGTGTGGGGTTCACGAACACCTTGCTCAGTGAGTGGTCGCTACGTCCACGGAAAAATCTAGGCTAATCACCCCTTACCCTACTAGAAAGACTTAACCCCAAGGGCTTTGGGCAGAGTTGACCTTGTGACCTCCCGATGGCGAGGCTCAGTTTTTGACCAACTGAGCTAACCCTTGGGGCTATATATATATATATATATATATATATATATATATTAAACTATAAAGATAATAAAAATAAGTAAAGTTAACAAAAAGTAAAAAGGAATAAAATAAGAAAGAGTTAAATTAAGAAAAATATTAAATTAAGTAAAACTTAAAACAAAGAAATAAAAGTTTCATGTTGACACATGGAATGTTTGCATGAGGACCCCTTTCCATTGTTTGGTCTATTTAATGGACGAGGAGGAGGATGGGACTCATCCATTCTCTTGGGAGAAAAATGTTGTGAGACAAAAGATTCTCTCGCAATAGTACGTTGATTGAGGACTCGGGAGTATACTATAGAAAGATTGTGTGGCATTGAGCCTAAGGTTGGGTGGAGAGTTGTCCCAAAACTTTGTTGCAATTATTGGAATTCAAATAGCGTTCAACTTTGAAATCACAAGGAACATCGTCGCTACAAGTAAGTCATCTATACTCAAGATTTAAAAATCTATGCTAATTAGTTGAGTAGTTGGTGTGTTGGTTATTAATTTCATAATTGATATATTTAATTATGTATTTTAATTTTGCATTATTACATATGATATCAAAACGAAATTTCAACTTTGTGTGACCTATGTGTATATGTTTTTGAAAATAAAAATAAAAATAATACACATTATTTTTTCTTTTTACTATATATACCTTCAAAATTATTATGTCTAAAATTATATATATATATATATATATATATATATATATATATAAAGACAAATTATTTAAAGTTAAATATTATTATATAAACAAATTATTTTAAGTTAAATATTATTATATAGATTATTAAATAAATACGATCCCTTAGAGCCAAGCTGCAACCCTAACACCATCATACATCATATAGAATTGACGTTTAAATATATGATTAGATTGTTTTAAATTAATTTTAAAAATTAATCACATATTTCGTTAATCATAGGGAATGGTAATCCTTATATCATAATTTATTTTTATATTCTTTATGCAGTGATGTGTTATTGGCTTTTCATGGGTGACTTTGACTTTAACCTAAGTGGTATTTTATTGGCCTCCAATTTATTTATGTTTGATTCCCTATACCTACTCAATACCATCTGGTGGTTTCGGTGATGGAACCAAATTGACAGGCAGCCATTCGAAAACCCTGAAGTCTCTCTATGCTCTTTTAACTGGACCACCATGTCGTTGATCTTAATTACATGGTTATATATATATATATATATATATACGCGCCAAGATAGTGACTTCGAAAACAATTGATGGTATACTAAATATAGAATGTAGACTAAAAATCGATAAATAATTATCTCCTCATAAAACACTTTTAAAACTAATTAATTAATTATGTAAAACAAATTAATTAATTTTTAAATAGAATTTCATAATTCAAGAGAGTTGACTTGACCTCTGAGGTTTAATAAGTGTGGAGTTTGGAGGTTATCGGGTTTCGAACCCTTGATTTGCTGCCTTAATTTTGTCCTCGGATTCGGTGGTGGACTTAAGGAACGTGGGGATGCCAATAAAATGATCATCTATTACCGGGCTTTCAGGCGGTTTCACCGGTGAAGAAATGGAAAGGTGGGAATAAAAAAAAAACGAACCCACCAGACTATATTTTTTTAACAAAAAATATTTCTTCGAGAATAATTAGGGCTAACACAATTTACTAAATTAATCAGATTAAAAGTGTAAAGCCCCTCTTTCCTTGATTGTTAAAACCCTTGCTTGATACCCCATTAATCTATAATTGTAACCATGGGTATTGTCATTAATGCATCTTGTTTCTTTGTACGAGTGCATCCCGACACTGAGACTTTTCTCGGCACCCTATCATCGTCATAGTGTGGTAGAGGATCTATAAGATCCGAATTTTAGGTCCATTACCTTAAAATTGTATTAAAATGGCAACCAACCCTACTTCCATCGAAATATATGATGCTATATTGCGGTTGAGGCCAGGAAAAACAAATTTAGTCACACTTCACCGTGGATATTCCAAATCAAACAAAATTTATTGTTTATCTTTGTATTCATATCTAAATAAAATAATATTGAGTTTAAATAAATAATTATGAATTGAATGACAATATATTTAAAATTTTAATGTATTGAGTGCGTTGAGTATTCTTTCTATGGGAGATGAGACATAATAAGTGTGAGATATTCAACTTATTAAATTAGTTATTGTTTCAAAATTATAAGGGAGGGTGATAGAATTATGAAGTTGGAATTGTTGAATTTCTATAGAAGATTAAAAAATATAAGTATTTTTCAATGTTAAAAAAACCGACCATGAGATTTTGTATGGGTATACTTGTTTTTCATATTCTGATATTATAGAAAAATTTTGCGCTGATACTCAAATTATATATTTTATTGAATAACATTAATATTAGTTTTAATTTGAAAATATTAATTTGATATACTTCTAACAAAATATTAAAAATAGAGAATAACGAATGTTGGAAACCACATAACATCTACAGTGTAAATTATATTTTTAAATTAATTAAAGTCCCATTTGTATTGTCAATTTGGGGTATGGTTACACACAATATGGGTTATGGTACACCAAAATGACCAACTATATATATGTACAGAATTTGATATTATTATCTGTCATAAAAATTAAAACTTTTACACAATCATATGCTTCCACAATTGCAACTCTGCTCCAACATTGATTCATATTCTTCCATAATCGCAAATCTACTCCAACATTTATGCACTATGTCATGTTTTGTGAAGCCTACCACACTAGTGCAGTGCATCCAACTCTCAATAAGCATAGATTTTTTGTTTAGTGGACAACCCCTACACCAACAAACTGCACCTGACTCTCTATAAGATTAATTTATGTTATTTCTTCTTTTTATGAAAATTTTCTTTCTAAGTTCTGTATAATAAATATATATTTTCCCTCATCTATAATTTTTTTGTATAATAAATACATCTTTTCCCTCATCCATATGGCATTGACAGTTTTTCCTTGAATCAAAATAATTATTCATGCCCAATGATCAAAGCTTATTTTCAATTATTCAAGCCCAATGCATAAAGTTTAAGTTTATTTTTTATTTTTCTTGTTAGTAATTTAACTTGGATCATGATAAACCACCCCAGCCTCGTAAGAAATGGTACAAAGAGCTGCAAATTGGTGGACAACCTGCATCCCAGGACCCCCACAGGAAATGAAACTGCTGACCTCACGCTAGTGAACACTCAGTAGAGACCAATCGGTCTACCTGCTAAGGGACATAAGGCATATTTATCAAGAAATACCCAAGGGAAAACAATAAAACAACTCCATTGTTAGATAGCATTCGCTTGTTTACTTGAATCAACATGAATTCCACATTTGATCTGTGCATCAATAAATGCCCAATACTTTATGAATCTCATAAATGCTACAGTGACCAGACTTTTTGAAAAAACCTAATTGCAGATTCAAATGCATAACAGGCTTCTACATTCAACATTGTTGCACAAGCCCTAAGATATACTTCACAGTTTTCTGCACTTGCCCAATTCTAAAACTGCATTTGTAAGTTTGGCAAAGTCCCTCACCATAAAAACATACTGTCTTTTGTATATCGACATCTGTACAATTTGTGCAAACCTTTTGATACATATCTTTAATTATTTCTCAAAAAATCTTTACCAAACCATGAGTTAGATATCAACTCCACAATTAACAACTCAGGAAATATAAACTCACATGTAATTGACTAATAGAGAGAATTTTCTAAAGACGTCCAAACTATAGACAGATACACACATATAACAAGGTCAGGAACTAAAATGAGTTAAACAAAACTATGAAAGAGAAAATACTGGCTCGGAGCCTCAGACTGAATCTAGACCAGAACCAGCCACAAACTAAAGGACGAAGGACTCAAAATATGTCAGAATAAGCAACGAATCCACTCAAAAATACATTTTACATGTAACATGGTGCTCTCAAAGTACTCTTAAATTATTTGAACAATTACACCATTGATATTTTCAAAGTCCATGAGTGTAGCCAACCACAATACCAATAAAAAACCCTAAAACATGCGAAGGAGCTGAATTTAGTAGAGGAATGCATTTGCTTGAAAATGTTGTTTAGAACTGAACAATTCTACCAAGCTCTAGTACAAAATCCTCCAACAACCAGATCACAAAGAATATCTTAAAGTGGAATCCCGTTGCAAGGAAATATGTGATCATGATCTTTTAAATAGACGAGTCATTTCCAATTTCTTGTTTCCTTTGTACAATGTCAAAATGGAAGCTCAATTATGGATAAATATGTCAGGATCGCTTCTAAGAAATACTCTAGCTTGGTGAAAACTTGTAAACACTAGATAAAACATTAGCTGCAGTGGATCCGGTGCACAAAAATGATGTCCAAGTAGTTGAGAAATTAAACTCAAAACTCTAGTCATAATTGCAACCCTGGGCCTAAGGAATTGACCTGATACATAACTAATAGCTAACAATCCTAATTAACAACACTACACTAAAAAAAACTTATTGCAATATCAAATTATATCAAAAAGGTTTATTATATTATAAATTGAAGAAGTATATGTGTAAAACAATTTCTATTAAACTGCTTACTTCCTTAGCTGGTGATCACGCTTCACAATGACTAAAAGTTTTTCCATAATTATTTCATGCCATGTCTGGCATATCTTGAAAATCACATAATTTTAAATTCAGCCTTTCAAACATTTGTTTCTCATAATTGTTTTTCCATAATTGTTTCATGCCATGTCTGGCATATCTTGAAAATCACATAATTTTAAATTCAGCCTTTCAAACATTTGTTTCTCAACCACAAAATGGATAGACTCAATATTCATTCCTCTTGTAGGAAATGCACTGATAATAGGGGTTAATAGTGAAGTGATATCCAAAATTTAGATTTCAGCTTATACCAAATATAATTTACCATAGCCATAGCTTTCCCAAAGTTTTTTTTGCTAACCAAATCTTGATTGTTTATGTTAGCTTTGAAAGCAATTGCTTTATCATCTTGTGCCTTACAACCAACCTAATTGCAGCAAGTTGTGCAAGCTCATTCACTTTCATGAATACATAAAGAAGGCATGTGTGTGTGTGTGTTTTTGTTTTCCAAAACTTTGAGACAGTAAGTGGCATAAGTTACTGCCCATCTCAAATTGGAGTCACCCCTTAATGCCATTTTACAGTTGTATATGATCGATTGACAATTTTTTCTTTCGTGTCTATCAACTATAGAAAGATCTTCAACATATATGTTAGGAGATCGATTTTTTCAGTAGAATAGACCATGGTTTTGACTATTGGAATGTATTTAATCAGATTATATATAATTTGTATGTGGTTATAGTGATGGGAGTCAAGCCATAAAAACTTCAATAAATGATTCGGTGTACAAATGATGTGATATGTTTGTATGGATTCCTAATGTGGAGCTCAAGGGCAAGGCTTGATTAATGATTGGCTAAGTATGTAGATGATGTAAATATATATCTACAAATTGTGTGGTAGGCTTGCCATGGTGAACTCAAGTTATGTCAATATTGATGTTGAAATATAATATATTATGATCCAATATGGTAAGGAGAGCACAAGAGGGGGAGAAAGAAGGGTCTTTATGGGAAATTATCCTACTATTTCCAAGTTTAAGCCTATGAACTCGTCTTTTTTCCATGAACCCATCTGCCTCCTTGTTTTCTAAAGCCCATCATTAAATGCATGCATAGGTTGGTGGGGAAGTTTTATTATGTAGTTATTGGACCAAGGGTTGAGTAAAGTCATCATAGGGAAGCACAATAGTACTTCATTCAACCATCAGAAGCAAAGTCAAGACTCAACTGTCATAACCTCAACTCCTTCACTGTAGTTCATTCTATTATTTTCTCTCGTGTTGACATTAAACATTTCTCATGCTATGTTTTCCTTGGATAACTAATCAACCAATTTAAAATTTGTCCAACTTAACTCTGTAAAGGGGATTTTGCAGACCTTAGATGAGAGATGGTTGTCTTCTGCTGGATGCATTTTATTATTTTTCATAGTGTGTGCAGGTATATAATTTTGTGCCTTTGTGGGAGACCTTCTTTGTTGGGATTATGGTAAAATTGTCTCTTGAGGGTTGGGAATTAATAACCTTTTTAGTGGCTATCTATCCCGTGGTTAGGAGTTTGTGGTAAGGGATATGATCTTATAGTTGGGTCACCATAGCTCTTTGATCACTTCCCTAAGGATATCATTCATGATTGCATTGACCCTCTCAAAGTCATTGATGATTTTGATAGTGATACTGCATATCATTCCCTTGTCTTGCCCATGGTTGTTAGAGTTAGTGGGCTTGGAAATCCTATCATCTATTATTATTGAGCTGGGAGAGTGTAGGCATTTTGAAGAGATTGGAAGCACAATTATGAAAAAGAACTAAAACCAACAAGAAAACAAATGCTTAGGATGAATACCCAACTGGAGAAGCCTATGCATTTTCTAGGGACTTTCTACTGCTCAAAGATGTGACCTAAGTTCCAATGAGAATGCATTTCTACCATTTTCTCTCTTTTTTTCGTAAAGCATGTCAATTAAAAACATGTGAGGGACTTTGGAAATCCTAGCTGACTTTTCCTCATGGTACTCAATGTGATTTGCAGAAGCAGAAGCAACAAACATCATAGCTCATGTCGGTGTGCTAAAACTTGTATTTTCCTTTCGTATTCTTCTTGAATTGTGTTATTCACCTTAGAGTGAACATTGGTGGAAACTTATCTGCTGACATCAAATACTCTTAGTTTCAGGCTAGGCCTTGGCGATTTTCCTTCATGAGTGACAAAACCTCAATTAATTCTTCCTTCTACTAATTTTTAAAGGCATGGTTAGAGTTTGTGTTGGAAGGTGGAGTACAGTCAAATCTTGTTCAAAACTCAGCCTAGGAATAAAACTCGAGACCTGGCATTGGCCAACAAGTTGTTGTACCCTTGAGCTACATGCCTATTCATGATAGGTACCTTTAACAGTTTGATCTAGAAGTGTAGCTTTCTCTTTCAAGGCACACCTATCATGCCTCATTTTAATAGAGGCTTTAACAAAGGCCTTGTAGTCAACCTTGCACCAATGCAATGCTGGAGTAGGTTGCTCTAACATTGGGGTTCTTGCACATTCAGGATGGGCTCCCTTGATGGTTCTATCTAGAAGTTTGGATTTCCATCTCCAACAAACCTTGACTATTATGGTCACTACTAGACAAAGACCATGGTCCATCCGTTATGGTCAACATGGAAAGTCTCACCTTGGATATGTAAGTCTTGCATAATAGACATGTTCACTGCCATGGCATCCAACTCTTTGGAATCCTTTCTGTTCAAGCTAACATCCTCTTGCTTTCACAGTTAACTTTTGTTCTTTTCCCTATTTGTTGTTTAACCTAGTGTTCCTGTCATCTTCCTGCATACAACACTAGTAACAAAGCAGTTTTAAGAAAAAGTAACTATTCTTCTTTGCATAGAACATCCCCTAGGGTTGAATGTTGCCAGTTTGCGCAATGTTGTGGCTATGGTTTGATATGTTGTAAATTCACGTAACTACCAAATGGAATGCTTTCATTGTGGGAAACAAGTCACACCTCAATCTAAGAAAATATATACAGTGTTGAACAGATTGGCTAAGCAGATGGAGGAAGGAGGGCATCTCGCAGACACAAATTTCATATTGGATGATGTGGAGGAAGATAAGGTGTACGATTGGCTAGAGTGCATTCTCTTGTACATATTTTGATGCTAGTAGTGATTCCTATTGCTACTTAAGCACCCTTGAAATTGCAGTGAATGCTAAACCTTGTCTTTCTTTGCTGAAAACATCTTGCTTAAAGATTTGAAATAAAATAAACGATTTTTTAAACTAATATAAAATAATATAATGTTAAATGTGATAACAAGCAAATGTCTGTGAAATTTGGTTAAGTATTAAGGGGTGTTTACCATGTGGTTAAATCTGAAAGACATGGTGTGCGATTGGCTAGAGTGTACTCTCTTACACAGATTTTGATGCGAGCAATGATTCCTCTTATTGTCTACGCTTAAGATATGGATTCTCGTGCATGTGTATGATGCATGACAATGGAAATGTTGGATTGATTTGAATCTCTGTCAATGACCACACTCTTGAAATTGCAGTGAACGTTAGCCCTTGTTGTTCTTTGCTGCCGATGTCTACTGTTGCTTTGTCTAATCTCATTCCTTGTGACTTGTGTATCGTTAAATCCCATTCCATTCGAAGTGGTATTTGACGGCATGTACCCCTTGTGATGGTAGAAATGGGTACATATTTTGGGTGTGAAATGTCCCATGGTGTTCCTTGTATTGACTAAAGTCGACGACCACGAAGGATGGTAATTGTGGGGGCTTTGAGTCAACTAAATAAAATATTGAAATGATTTTCCTAAGTGCACCATTGACAAGGCCTACATTTACCCACAAGTTATTGGTGTGCATAACTTTTTGTTCATTGCATAAGAGCACTTTTGCGAGCAAATGCTCATCTTCTGTTGTAGTAGACATTTTCTGCCTTTGTTGTTCTGCAGAGCAAAGCACGACTGGAATGTTCAATTTTTTAAGCATTTTTTTATTATGCAAGACAATTGATTTGTTCATTGCATATAGGTGCATGGATTCTTCAAATGTGCGTTGCTCTTCATGTGTAAGAGAGGAATTTGTCCTTGAAATTAGGAGTTGCCAATCTTCAATTGTAGATATTCTATTTCTGAGATTTGTGAGTATTTGTCGGAAAGCAACCTGGGATGGGCTAGCTCCTTGTTGGCAAAAAATGGTTGAAAGTGTTATGAATGTGTCAAAGCTGCGCCAAAGTGCAGTGCCACATGATGTCCCCGCGTATAGAGGAATGTCTTTTACAGGTGGTAGCTGGTCTAAATCTCTGACAAGGATAATCAGGTGATTACCAAATGGTGCATTTTGATGAAGGGGGAATGCCTCTCTTAGACGATCGTCAATGCAATAAAACATTTTTGGATCGATGAAGTTCATTTCATCAATGAGAATGTATCCTACAATATGGATTTGCTCTTGCAGTTGTAGGAGTGGCTGGCCTTCAAGAGGATGCACTTATTGGATAGGGATATGAAGGGCAGAGTGGATTGTGAGGGCATTTATGTTGAAAGGTGCAACGTTAGTTGGTGCAAGTAACAACAAAGGGTTTTTGTTTGTTGGTGAGTTTTCCACAAATACATGGTGTAGACATTTAATAAAATGGGATTTTCCTCTCCCAGTTGTTCCTTGTATGATGATTCTGTGTGGGGGTTTTGAAGTGAGATAAAATAGTGGTAAAAGCTATGTTTTGGGTGGGAGATAATGTGTGATCTTAGGGAAGGTTGGAAAAATAATGATGTTGGTTTTGAATAGTTGAGTGGTTGAATTCAATGAAATTTATGGTAGTTTCGTACAAGTGGAGAGGGATAGTAGTATGTGACCAATTGTGGTTGGAATCGAAGTCGCAATAGCTAATCATGTCGAGGTCATCAACTTCAATATTCTAACCTAGGTGGAGTTGAGAGATGATTTTCCATTCATTCATTTGCATGGAATCAAGAAGGGTGTCGGAGGTAGATTGATATTTAGTATGTGAGGTTTGTGGGTTTTCAATTTCTCGGTGGACATGCCATGGTGTATATGTACCCTTTTTTTGTTCCCAGCATGCAATTATTTTGGCGTTAGAGGAAGGAATGACATTGTATCATGGCAAGACATGTACAATCATTGGAGGGAATATGTGTTTCAATTGGTTTTTTTCCGACGGGAAAAATATGACCAAGAGCATGCAGCTTCAAGGAGGGGTAGTGGTTCCAATGAAATAGGTTTGTTCATGTATGCAAGGATAATGTTTGGTGTCTAAAGGGGATTCTCAGTATCTTGAGAAAAACATTTGAAAACAGTCATGTTAACAATCAAAGAAACAAATGTACAGCTGTAGAGAGAGAGGTATATTTTGTAACATATGGCATATTTATTGTGCTCCAATGGACCTCTATTTGCAATCGTTTCCATAAGGAGTTTCTGGATAATAGCAACAATAGTTTCTTCTATAGTGGCACTTTGCAAAAGCTATGATAGCATTTTTCGGTAGCTCTGAGATCTTGTTTCTGCTTTTTCTCCATATTTTGAAATATAGTTTAATACAGCATGGCGAGATAGAAATGGTTGACAATTAGCATTTGCTCTCCAGATAGAAAGTAGATCAGTATCGTGAATATTTAATCTTTCATCATTGCGAGCAGGGACATAGGTTTTATGACCTTTATCATCAATGAAATGTGAAGATGTGGAGTTTAACTCCCATGGTACTCCATACCAACAACTAAGTACATTGTCTGTCCTGTGAAGACAATAAGATTCATGACACTTTGTATGCCGTTGAACGCAGTTGATGAGCTCTACATAGTCTTCAAACTAGGTGGACCTGAAGATTGATGTTGTGTCAAGAAGACATGGGTTATGAATTTCTGATTGGTGAAGCACAAGATTTCGATGTTCTGGCTAGTGTGGATTCCAGGTAGTTACGTAGTGATCAAAATACTTATGTCCGTCAACAACTTCTAATGCATTGTTCCAGTCAATAGTGTCCATATTTGGTTCATTTTATAAGCCATGAATGTGTGCAGATCCTCTATGTTTCCATTCGTATCTGAATATAATATGAAGGTAAAATTTGGTTAAAACATATATGCAATGTAGAAAATTAATGTAGAGGGAAATGGATATTAAAAAATACCTGCACCAATAATCTATTGCATGGAGGCCTTTTTGCAGGATTTCTTCGAGGAAAATTGTAAATCTGCAATGCATATATTGGGATGTTAGATGTGGGTTTTTAATTATGTTTTGAATTCTCCATTGGAAGTGGTTGTCTGAACTAGAAGGAACATTGGTAGGCATGATCATGTGCAAGTCATGCCATTTAGTATCAGCTGCACTGAGAGTGAAAAAGAATGTCAGACTTCCTATTTGTGTGATCATGTCAATCAGCTCAGGTTGTCATTTGTTCTAGAAAGACCGTGTTCCTCATAGGCCTGAACTGAACTGCATTATTTTCTTAGGTAATTTTGAATCTGGAGAGTCATGAAGACACTGTCGTAGGTCTGAAACCATTGTTGGCAAGTTGTTCTCAATGTACTTCTTCACAAAAATAGTAGCAGTTGTTTGGCTACGATGGCGCATTAGAATGTTATAAATATAGTAGCAGAATTTTGGGTGTTGGCCAAAGTGGTTATCATGGTAGTGCAACAAGTGAAAAGTGTATTCATGCATCTCAATTTTTGTAATTATTGTTTATATTTTCATGGCAATGCCTGTAGGAAAGAGTGTGGAGAATGCCATGGCAAAGAGACCTAAGGTGTTGTCTTCATTCATAGTTGTTAAAGGTATTGGAGGCCAGTCAACTGAGCTTGTTGAATTTAAATGGGTCAAGTGAAAATAATCAAAAAAGTGCTCAAGTTCAATACATGAATTTGGGAGTATTAGAACGAAAGAAGAGGGTTGGATTTCTAATGGAGGTAGCATGAAATTAGTATCAAAAGTCGAATCAATATTGGTTTGATGGGGTTAAAAAGAGGAGGTGGTTACATTATGGAGAAGAGAAGAAATATCTGTAGGGTGATACGGTAGAGCAAAAATTACAGATGAGCTGAATTGGACATCACTGTAGTAAGGGTCATTTTTTATTTTGTATTCAAGTGCTGCAAGGACACGTGATTTGCAAACAAAGAATTCATAAGCCTTTTCAGATGGATTGTGCCTTTTCACAATGAAGATGTCTAAGTTAGAAATCATTCAGGGTAAGTACTTTGCAATAGTAGTGATATCTTGAGGGAGCTAATTGTATGACCACTATATTTGTATTGGCCACCACATGCATGAGTGACTTGTAGAATGGGGTTTACATGTGCAATGAGCATTTCTTCAACTTGTGTTAAATGTTGAAGGAAATATGGTTGTTCACCGGGGTCAATGTTGTTCAGTTGATAAAAATGATTGGTAGAATTAGATGATGCACAATGAAAACAAGAAAGGCTACCATGTAAAAGTCTTGTTTTCATTCTTGGGTATGATTCTTTGCATATTGTGCAAACATGCATGGTAGAAATTTCATCGATCCTTTGTCGAAAACAATGATGTTCTTCATTAAGGGGAGGGTTATATTGGATTTGATGAAGGTGAGGTGGGTTGGTTTTCATAGTTGGGAGAGAATTTTAGGCGGGAAGGGATGTCGAGGAAGTAGTAGGGTTCTTGCGGTTTTTATAAAGAAGTCGATGACATGCATTTATTGTATCCTTGTGTTATGCATAAAGAAGATGGCATTGTTTGTTTTTATCCACATTTTGAGTTTTGTTTGGCATATCTAAACAAGTACAAATAATTATTGTTAGTTTGAATACATAACCAACTTAGAGTGAATCATAAATGAGTTTTTCATGTATAGAGAATGTATTACAAGTTTTAGAATTACATTTTCTTTAGTTATACATCGCTGAAGTATAGGTAGAATAGGTAAAAGGAAAAACATGCAATTCATAGACACTAAATGAGGGACTAAGAATGATTTGACATTGTTGCAAAGCTTGATATATAGGTTACGTAAATTTTGAAAGGGTAAACATACATATGGTGAAAGTAGTAATTAGGAGTATTACAAAAATATATGTTATTATGGCATCTATTATTGAGAGGAGAAGAGCAAGATAACCAATTTTTTTCTTTCTTCTTCTTCATTTTTTTTCAACAAGATTGAACGATAGCATGAATAGATTAGCAAGCAAGAAATCAATGTATAGCCATGTAAACAACGAAGGGAAAAAATGAATTAAAGTCTTTACAAATGTTGATATCTATATTATGTAAAATGCAAAGGGGTAAACATACATATTTTGGAATAACTGAAAAAGAGTATTTGCAGCGAAAGTGTGCAGCACAACAACATGGGTGTAATTTACAACAATATGGAATAATGAGCTATGCAGAAATGTCAATTTATGTACAAACAATAGTGTTTGAAGAAACCCTGAAAAAATTTCAAAGGCGGTGAACAACAGGTCGTTTTGAAGTGGACATTGCTTGAATGTCATTGAGGGCTTCTTTGCATGCAGAGGCATATTGAATTTCTTCTAAATTAATCAGTATTGGTTGCAAGTGCTCGACACCATTGAAGTAGTCTATTTTAATGGAAAGTGTTAGCAGGAAGCGGCTCATTGAAATTCGGCCACAAATTTCTTGAAGATCAGTTGGTTCGATAGAAAGAAGGAACATGTCTTTTTCCATGATGCCCATGAGCTCATTTCTTGCATCATTGAAAGCTGTGACATTTTGTAGGTGCCTGGTGTGGTCATGCAACTCAGTTTTATGTTTCTAACGGTAGTCACATTATGGGAAGTTGCCGTTACACTTTGTACAATGCGAAAGATTGTTAGAATGCTCCATAACCTTTTTCATGCATTGTTTTCCATTCAAATATAATGGACATGCAAGAAAGTAGAAGTCATCCATGTGAAGAGCAGTTATCGTTGAATGAACTAAAACTCATATTGCTTTCTCCGAGGCTTCCATGCAATCAATTTCATGAATCGTCTTTTGTGCTAGGGCATGTTTCGAACCAACACCATAGTTTCTAATCAAAGATGGAGAAGAAGAGCTATAACTTGTTTCATGGAACCATGCATGTAGTTGATGAGTTTCTTCAACTTGTGGAATTATGATGAAAGTGCTCATTTATATCGTCCCTATTGTGGTTCCATTAAATTCAGATAAATGACCTCCTTTGATTGCAAGGATTGGTGGGTTGTCAAAAGAGTAGAATTCAACAAGGTTTTGTCCTATAGAGTCACAATGATCTCCCCATAATGTTACATTAATGCTAAAACCCGACTTGTCTTTTAATATGAGTGTTTTCCTTAATGTTTCAGTTCCATCTTTTCATCGAATTTTTGATATAGGTGAGGTGGAGGTAACAACACCAATGACATCCACATTCGTATTTGGACTTGCATTTTTTATTTCAGCAATAGTTTTGAAGTGAAAGCTCTGATAAGGAAATGTTGGATCATCTATGGAACATGGATTGACAGTGGAAGCAACAAACAAGTAAATTTCCCATTTTTTCTTGAGGTGGTTGTAGTTTGGGTTTTCTTCTTTAACTGTTCCATTTGAAACAATGTATAGCTGGCCAACTTGAATTAGACTGTAAAGAGATTCGACCAATTCAGCAAATGCAGAAAGGTGGATCTCTTCTTTATCATGATTGATAAGGTCAAATCCAAAAACTTTTCCTGAGCCTTGCACATTGTTGTAAGTCTTCAATGTTGTTTTTGTAGATGCTCTACCTTGGATTGAACAATACTTTCGGTAGGGATTGAGCGCCTTGAATGGAATAGTTGTAATTGTCGCTGTAATTAGTGGAGTAACTACAGAGGGCAAGTTCTCTTGTGTTGATGAAGAGCTATATTGGGATGTACCTGCCTTTGCATGTAGTAGTGTTGATGAGTCCCTGGTCAATGCTGCTTTACGCATCACAACTTCAAGCTCAACAACTCAGATGGACCTTATGTAAACAAATGAGAAATGAATTAATAAAGATTCCATTTTTGTTTTTTAATTTTGTAATGTAGGAAGAGTATAGAAGACAAAAAATAAAAGAGGGTAAATTCAAATGTTGGGCCTTACAAGGATTTTTGAAGCACCATGCAAGCTGATTTTTTAAGAAGAATTATTGAGCCAATTTGGATGTCCTCAAATGCAACTTGTCGGCTATATGCAGATGGTAGCAAAGTCTTGCGTTGATGTGTTCCATCAGATAGAGTAATGTGGAAGTGTGAGGATGAAGTTTTTAATGAGGTAACAAAACCAATATCGATTATCTGGAGTAGTGGTTGAATCCCAGTGGAACCATTCAACAATAGAGGAATGGCGTTCGTAGTCATGGTTGGATCCATAATGTTAATGGAGGGCAATATTTTTTTCATGATAGTAATACCCGTAATTCATCAAATTCACTAAGCTGGAGTCCAGCACAAAATTCTAATAAAGAAAGATGTGATGTGAATGTAATCTGACAAGGCTAACTTTTGATCGTGAAACAATAATAAAGGCATAATATATGAGAGTGACATTGTCATTCACACCATTATTAAAGACGAGCTGACCTTGTAGAAAAAAAAAATTTAACATGTTTTTGCATAAATTAAAAATGCTTTACGTAAATTCCATGCTATGTATGTAAGGTATGTGTCTAAGCCTTCTAAAAACTATAACGATGTTTCTAAAACTCTTATAACGTGCTCGAAATCTGCCTGAACATGTTGACTGATGGACAACTATGATTTGTGCATGTACCCAGCACGGGTTAAACCAAATACATACCATTATACTTGCATGATTGATCTTCTTGCGCATGTTGGGAACATGGATGAGGCAGAGAACTTAATAAACAACTTACTACATGAGTTGGTGAGATTGTCATTCACATCACTAGGACATAAATTTTTAACATGTTTTGGCATAAATTAAAAATTCTTTATGTAAGTTCCATGCTATGTATGTAAGGTATGTGTCTAAACCTTCTCAAAACTATAACAATGTTTCTAAAACTCTTATAACGTGCTCATAATCTGCCTGAACATGTTGTCTCATGGACAACTATGTTTTGTGCATGTGCCCAGCATGGGTTAAACCAAATACAGACCACTATATCTGCCTGATTGATCTTCTTTCATGTGTTGGGAACATGGATGAGGCAGAGAACTTAATAAACAGCTTACCAGATTGATATGGAACCATATAACATTGGAACTTATGTAATTCTCTTAAACATGTACGCTGCTGCTGGAAAGTGGGAGGATGTAGTAAAGGTGAGGAAAATGATGAAATACAGGGGGTGAAAAAGGATCCAGGATGTAGCTAGATGCAAACCAAAAAGAGGGTGCATATATTTTTGGCAACAAACAGATCCCATCCACTGGTTGGCAGAATCTATCTCATGTTGGAGAAACTGCAACTGCAAATGGAGGCAACAAGGTATGTGTCAAATATGTGAATTTCCTTACATGCCAGGGAGAAAGAGACCAAGGAACTCACTTCTAAAGGCTTCATTTGTCTTTTTCTAGCTAGCATTTCCCACTCGGTATACCAAGCTTAGCGAAAGAATTTGGACGACATAAAAGCCTCGTTGAAGGAGACATAAGGACTAATATATAAAACTTCTAGACTCTATAGTCCGTATTCATTGACAAAAGGATCAAATCTCTTCATCACCCTTTTCCATCCCTAATCTCTGTTACAAAGTTACAGATCTATTCTAAGAGAGTGAAAGAAAGAAAACTTATATAGAGAAATAATAGGACCATTGTAGAGATGACCAAGATCATGCTTAAGGGCATAAATCTTTCAAACAACTTCTGTGTTGAAGCAGCCTATACACTTGACATAAGCCCCAGTAAGGATGTGAAGATCACCCTTGAAGAAGCATGGAATGGTAGAACACAAGTAATTCATTCACAAAATATTTAGTTGTTGAAGAATCCAAGCCATAAATGCTCTTGTAGATCATAAGCTAACTTGCAAAAATCTCATGGAAAAATTTCTAAGTTGTTTCCTGGCCACCTCCTAGAGGCTAACTATTTTCAACCTAGAGGGGGTGTTTCCAGTCTTCTAATGTGGGATGCACACAGACCCTACAAACTTAAAAAGCACATTGCTGATAAAAAGAAAGAATCATAAAAAGAAACTCTAAAAGTTATGTTTTGTCTTGCATCTTTGCACCTTTCTTTCATTTTTTAAAATTACAGGTACTACAGCCTAGATAGTTGTCACCATGACCTACTGTCACCGTAGTCTGCATACAAGGACAAGTAGCTGCATATTCTGGAAGAAATCAACCCTTAATAGTAGTGGAGTTCTAACAAGGTGGGTGGCTTAGACTAAAACTTTCTGAGTAACCCTAGGTTGTAGGAAACTCCTAATGATTATACACGTAAATGTATTCTCTTCAATTTTTAAGAGCTGAGTAAACTTTTTGTAAAGCATTTATATTATGGCATAAATCTACAAGCTGAATTTTGGACATTGCATGACGTAATGTTACTTGGGAATCACACATAATTCCAAGTTTCATGAAACTTAGGTCATAAGCAAGAAGAACTAAATCAACTACTATACCATGGCATTTTGAAGACAAGTAAATTTTCAGAACAACATGCAGAGCTGCACTCAGAAAATATAAACATTAAGACTAGGAATTGTGAAACTGATTAGCACCTTTCAAATTCTAATTTTTCAAATATATTATCATGTAAATATCGGATGGTCCTAGAGATGCCTTCTGTCATTTCAATCCTATGGAGCTCTGCCTTCTATCATTTCAATCCAATGGAGCTCTAATTTAAACAACCTACGTATGTAGCATAAAGTGGCACGATGTTAACCTATCTGACAAGTGTTATAAACATGTCGATGAGAAACAGAGTGTGAGAGAAGAAGGATCAATGTGGATATTCATCATGCGACTTCACACCGTGTTATTTTTCTATGAATCCATCCTCTGCTCATTACTTGCAGCATTCATCTGTCAACTTCTGAAAAAATTAGGGAATACAGAAAGATAAATGGTGTTTAGCATTGGTGAATTCAACTGTATTGATACAGTTGACTAAAATATATAGTGAAATAATCAATGGTAATTTGAATATGGCTGCAGATCTGAGATGGGGAGTTATTAATGTGGTGGTGTTGGTTATCTTGGTGGGTTTTCCCATGACCATATGACGAGCCACTTTTGTAGAGTCTGATCAGAACAAGGCGGATAAATTAATAGACGATGGAAAGATTGGATATGTAAAGGAGAAGGTCAGAGAGGCTATGGAAACCAGAGAGAAGGTAGTCGAAGGTGTAGGTACAACACCGTAGGATAGAGTCAAAAATTGGGCCAACGTGGCCTCTGAGAAATTTCTTAAATCATTCAGTTTCAAGAATACGATAGATCCGGCTTCCCAGTAAGACCTAGAATATAAATTTTATATGGTCATGTTTAATTTCATTTAAATGCACAATTTCATGTTAACAATGTACACTATGGGATTGATTAATTTGATTGCAAGAGTTATTGATCATCTGTTGATATTGTTGACAATGATTCTCATGGTACAACTGAAACAGTGAAGGAAACAACAACCAAGGGCTATGAAATTGGAAACAAGGTAACCCAAGATGTTATACACAATGCAGGGTAGGCTGCACATAAAATAGTGCAGAAGGTGTCAAGGAGTTGAACAATCTAGAAAATTTGAGTGCAGGATATTGTCCGCTAAGTGAAATTCCTTTCGACACTGAATTGGCAGATCCGAGAGGACACAGAATGCTGGATTCTTCTATTGTACCATGTACATGCTTTGACTATGTTTTTGCCCCAACCTTCAAAGATCTTTGGACTCACACAATTGTGTTGCATTGAAGGAAATAACAGGGGTTTCTGGTCTTGAAAAACATCGACTGTTGGATATCAGCGGTTGTAAAAACATAAAAGAGATGGCACTGTTAAATGATTGTAGAAGGTTGAATTCTATGCTAATCAGGTGTGGATAAGCATTTAAAATAGAAGATACTTATAAATTTTTGCATTTAGTGCTTACCTAAAGGGCTTTAGCGCTCCTTCTTTAGTCTCTTGAGCATTGAACTTTGAGCACTAAACGAACAAATTCTAAACAGAGCAAGCACTAAACCTTGAGCATTGAATGAACAACTTTTGAATAGAACAGCCGAGCAATAAACATGGTATAGCAGAATAGTGAATGAGCACTGACAACCGAGTTGTAAGAGTAGACGACAACATAATTTCATTGTTATGGCAGCGGGATGTGGAAGCAGTTCGTGCAAAACAGAAACTGAAAGCATTTTTTGGCAACAGGTCATGGAAGAGCAGAAATCAGAACAGTTTTGGAGAGGGAGAAGAGGAAGAAATAGTCCGAGGTATTTAGCCAGATGTCAGAGAAGACCAAAGAAAAGATGTCAATCAGACCATATGCCAAATGTCAATTAGAGAATCAAAGTGTAGACTACTAAACTGATTCAAAAGAAGGCCTATATACCTAAATATATTCATGCAATAATTAACTCTTATGACCTTTTTCTTAAATCTATTTAAATTCTCATTCCCAACTCAATCAAAAGTGCAAGATGAGTTCAACTCAAGAGTGACAAGTATTAATTTTGTATGTAAAAATTAACACTTATTTTTTTGGTTGATATATAAATGTAAGAAAAATTATTTAATGATGTGTTTTTTTATTATTATGGAATATTATTAAGTTTTAATATATCATATTTTATTTATATATAGGTGAGATTAATAAAAAAAGGTTGTAAAGTAATTTTAAATATATTTATAAAATAATAGAATTGAAGTGTGCAAGTAAATTGATATTTCCAATAACAATATTTTATTATATATATATATATATATATATAAACTACAAAAATAGTAAAAATAAGTAAAGTTAACAAAAGTGAAAAATGAATGAGATAAGAAAGAGTTAAAAAAAGAAATATTAAATTAAGTAAAACTTAAAATAAAGAAATAAAAGTTGCATGTTGACACATGGAATGTGTGCATGCAGACCCCTTTCCATTTTTTTGTCTATTTAATGGACTATGAGGAAGATGAGATTCAATCATTCATTCATCCATTCTCTTGGAAGAAAAGTGTTGTGAGATAAAGGATTCCCTGGTAGTAGTACATTGGTTGAGGACTCAGGGGCAACCAAATATAGAAATATTATGTGCAGCTGAGTATATGGTTGGGTGGATATTCGTCCCAAAACTTTGTTGTGGTTAGCGGAATTCAAATAGTGTTCAACTCCAAAATCACAAGTAAGGAACATCATCGCTGCAAGTAAGTCGTCTCTTCTCATGATTTCCAAAAATTCTATGCTAATTAGTTGAATAGTTGGTTTGTTGACTCTTAATTTCATAATTGATATAATTAGTTGTATATTTTAATTTTGGGTTGTTGTAGAGAGGAATTGCATCATTACTCTGAGTTGATTTTCTTTGTAACATATTTGAATTTCTGTATCTATAGTCGATAACTAGATTTTTTTGTAATAAGTATTTAATTATTGTTCATCTCCAAATATTATTATAATCTAATTTAGTCTCTAGGCACATTTCCGGGTCGGCAGTTTCCCATTGACTCAAGTAACCTCATGGTTTTTTTATTCATAGAGTAGAGTAATATTTAGAAGTATTTAATGTTATTGATTATAATTTTTTTCTAATGCTAAATTTCAGCTTTTCATTAGACTCATCTTTCATATAGTATTTTGCTAAAATTCACCTTTTCTATTTTCAGATTTGTTAATAGAACATGTAATGATCAAATTCAAATTGATTTTCTCAGGCTTAAGAATCAAGAAAACTTAAATTTTGTTTCTTATTATGTTTTGATACCCATAATCTTGATTTCACAAAATTTTGGTACCCAATTAGGTACCAGTATTCAGAGTTTTCATTTCCAAAATTTTGGTATTCAATTCGGTACCAATACCCAGATTCTCCCTATTGTCAAATTTTAGTAGCTTGCAGTTTAGTACCAAAAATATATAGCTTGTAGGTTCCTTATTACATTTCAGTACTAGATCAGAGTACTGAAAAATATATAACTTGTAATTTTGGATTATGTATTATACAGGAAGAATGAACCTACACTAAATCATTATGACTTTAATCCTGCTTAGAATTTATTTCTGGTATTTTAGAGATGCATTTCTTATTATTATTTTTCTACATTGTATTGCCTTGTTTTCTTTACTTTCCCGACACACTTTTTCTTGTAGTTTCGAACATTTACTTTTCAAAGAATTCTTTTCTACAACATGTTTAATGAGTTTTTGTATGCATCACTATAGGATTAGAACCACTGATGTCTCAAGAACTAATAAGCTACATACATAAAACCACATGAACATTGTCTGTTGGTAATTTAATATTGTGGTTTGAAACCTGATAAGAATTAGAGTCCCACATTTCAGTGACAAGGTATAATCCTTAGTGATTAGTTCTTGCTATAACTAGCCATTTAGTGTAGCATAGAATAGGCTACATTTCTTTTGCTTTCATCCTTATGTCTTACTATACCATATTTGATAATTAAATGTTGGAAATAGAGTATATATTATTTTACCAACAGTTTTGGCATTTTTTTGGGGCAGATGCTAAAGAGATTAGATCATAGTTGTTTTCACAAGTTTTCCGCCTGATTTTAGATACAAGGACAACTTGGGGGCTGGGATAAAATGGTAAGATGAGAGGTAAGAATCTACACATCCACTTTGGTAGGGTTTCTCCAAAGCCTTTTTGTTTCCTTATTTTTCTTTCCAAGTGTGTTTTCCTTTAGACTGATTCATGAAAATAAGATAAGCCTAACTTACATGAACAAATAACTTGGTGATAGCAGGATCCTAGTAACATTATGGTGCTTTGCGTACATGATTTGTTTGCTTGCATTTGTTTTAAGTGTGTTTCCTACCTATTTCTTTAGGATTTTTATTAAGAACTCCATACACTAATCCATGTGTAGGACATGGATTAGAAAGCAGCAAAGAAATATTTAAGGATGATCAAGAGTTTGAAAGAACTCTCTAAAATATTAGTAGCAGATGGGATTTCTTATTCTCTTGAAGAACAAATCTTGATAGTGGTCAAGAACTTATCTGCTTCCCCAGAAGTGGTAGAAGCAAAAATCCATGAAATGCATCCACCGAAATATCTTCACCCCTGCAAACTTGTTGAGAAAACGGAAGAATCATAGACAATATCCAATGGAGAGAAACCATTAGAGCTTTATATTGAAGAATATTTGACATACCTATCTATGGATACTCTAAGCACACAAGAGGATAATCATATAATAATAGAAAATATGCATGGCATGGAAAACAAAGATATGCCAAGTGAGCTAAATAAAGAGGTAAACCAAGAAAATTTTGATTGTTTTGAAAGTTGGTTTCAAGCAACTATAGGACCATATCACTCCATTCTTCATTATTTCTTGACATTATCATCAAAACATTTGGTTCCTCATACTCAGGTATACATTGAAAACTCTATTATAAACTTGAGTATGAATGTATTTTTATACCTATTAGACACATGGCTACATTGGAAATACTCCTATACTTGAGGAGATGCTTTTTGTTTTTGTTTGCGTGTTTTTTTTTTCTCTAAGGTAGAGTAGGATAGTAAACAAATAAATAAATGGTCCATATAGTAGTTAGTTTAGCCCTAAAATATAGCGTATCATCGTTCTCATTTGTTTTGTATAAGTGGAGACGTTAACAACTAAAAAGCAACTAGTTGAAAATGGGAGATATGTGTTCCTATAGCATATTTCTGTTGAGGTTTCTTTCGGCTACATATTGTTTTAGTGAAGATTTCCACTCAGAATTATTTCCAATAGTGACATCTTTCAACTATTACTTTTATTTCTCGCTTATTATTTCTTTTTAGTTAGACTTGTTTCTAGTTTTTCTTTCAATAAAGCAATCTATGAACCTCATGTTTGGAATTTTGTGTGAAGGTAATCTCCTTAATACTTGATGGGAAATTATTGCATTGCAATATCATATGGTAATGCATACCAACTATCTGGTAACATATTTTAGCCAACCAATACCCATAATTTTGGTACCAATTTCCTATTTTACTAGACAAAGCCAAATTCATGGATCTTGTTTTTCCGAGACGTTTAAATACTGGAATAATATTTTTAAAAGAGGAAAATACATATTCATCAATAAAACATAACACTTAATGGAGTATTTGATGATATTTTTACTTTTTCCTTAAGTTGTTAAAAATGATGCATCCGTGCTTTATCATTACTTATATATTTTAAGACCACTATTTCACAAAGATGATTGAATAAGCAATCTGTCTCATAAAAGTTGAATTAAATGATAATTCTAAACTATTCATAGTTGATATGCCATTTATGTTTTGGAATTTCATTTTTCTTATACATATAGATTTCTCATTATTTATATGAAACAATTGCTTAAACTATAGTTGCCAAAGCATACTAAGGGGATTAAAACCAAGTTAAAAGGTCCATACAATGATACTAATGAAAAAAATCAAGTTGAATACTATAACCATAACACCAAAGCATGATATCTGAGCAGCTTTATTAGGACTTGCGAAATAGATACTGAAGTCTCTACTCATAGTGGAACACGAATTTAAAAAGCGAAAACACACATGAAAAATATGATTGGTAGGAATTTAGGTGTCTTTTGGTTATTCTTTGGTTAGCCCCATCCATATCACATTAAAATTGCTCATTCATGCTATGTCCTTTGAGTACGTATAAGTACCTTATGTGTCCAAGACATTATGCCAGTAATCAAAGTCACTCTAAAAGGTATCATCCAATGCCTTTAAGGGGCTTTCTGAAGTTGCTCCCTCATCTACCAATTGCAAAATAAATGTCTATAATATAAAACTAAAATGGTTAGAAACATGGGACTAGAGACTTCAGTGTAAAATAGATTTAAGAGGTTAACCCGTCGAGGCCATGGATGCCTACTCGTAGCAGGTACTAACCTGTGATACCACTAGGCAAACCCATTTGGGAAATGGGGTATTCTACCTAAAGAAGTTTCAACCAAACCAAGGATTTTATCTACACATATGATGGACACTCTATAGTGTTACAATCAAAGGAAGCATGTGTGGATGAAGTCAAGGAAAAATTGAACTCTATAAAGTTTCTACTAAAGAATGGCCTAAGGTAACCTCAATTCCTCTATCATTGCTTTTTCATACTCTATCTAAGATTTAATTATCTTAGAAGTGGGACCTATTCTCACATTGAATTAATAAAACTCAACTAAAAAGGCTATTTTTAATACTTGGATAAATATAATACTTTGAGATTTTGTTAATAATAGATCATTTTTTATTGGTTCATCATTTTTTTATCATAATAAACCTCCTTATTTTCTGTCTACAGAGAAGGAGATCCCCTCAAATTTACAAAAAAAAAAATATTGAGCATTAAATTGTTAAGGATTGATGAAATCATATGTAACGAGTGATTTGGAATTTATTTTATGCTTCTTGTTAATTTTGCATAATTTTAATAAATCAAGGATGAATTATTTTTTATCACTATTCATCTCATCAGTTCCATTGTTTTATTTTCCAAACCCTATTTTGTGTAGATTCATCTCAGTAGCCCTCTTCACTTCCTCGGTGCCTCACCTTATTTGCATGAGGACATGAAAGACCTTAGGCATGGGGGAGTGGTTTTTGGGACCTTTGGATTCTTTTTAGCATCTTCATTTAATTCTCTTAAGCTTCCTCTAGCTGATCATATTGACACTCATCAATTCCTTCCAGACTCTCATCAATTCCTTACTTTGGCTCATCTTAAACTCCTTAAAACTCCCATTGCACCCTACCATACAAATCAAAATTCAAAAGGTGTACTTGCATGTTATCAGGAAAACTAGTGTCCATTTAGAGCTGCTAGTCCCACTAAGAAGGGTAGCTATCTTAGAAACAAACAAACTAAAGTCACTTGTGTTTTCCTTTATGTGAGATAGATGAGAGAGAAGCAGAGAGTACCAACCTCAGTCTTTTGCTAGCCTCCTTGCTTGTTTCCTCTCTCCTTTGATAGAGCCTTTTTCACTCCTTTCTCACTTGTACCGCTTCAAAGAACACCTATAGAGTCAAGGTAGCAAAATACCATCAAAGCATAGAGATCTATAACCATAAATAATGTAGGATCAGATGTACATTAACCATATAAATGCATACACAAACAAGATTCAAAGATATACAAGCATATGGAGGAACACTCAAATAGCTTTATTGATAAGAGTAGTAGAAGAGAGGATTACAACCAAGTTGTCTGATCCAGCATCATCCTCCCAGCATGAAAGCCCTCTTCACCTCATATAAAGCAAGATCACCCAACAATGTCTTCAAAGAGAAACCAACAACACTTCCTTGCAAATTACAAAATTCCAGCCTCTGGATCTCTGGGATGAGGGATCCATATATAGATGTGTACAGGAGAGCGAGTCAGCTTCTGGGATTTTGATTAGTGACATTTCACTGATAGTTCTTGGTCCCACTTGGATATTTTAGATTTCTTACTCATCCCTGGGTGAATTCAGAGAGGCAAGTGTCATATGAGCAGTTTCTAGAAGATTCTCTGTGTTTCCATCTAGCAAACTGCTTCTGCCATTTGTCTTCTCTCACTCATCGCACCCTACAGAAGGGATTTCCAATATGTATCGCACCTCCCGTGTGTAATAGGTGAGATGCATAGCACCCTATGCATGGAGTAGTCTGTATGGTCCAGTTTTGACCAGTTCTGAGTAGTTTTTCATGGAGAACTTCTGGGTGATGATGTAATCAGCTGAACTTGTTCCTTTAGGGTATGAAACAACACTTTTAGGGGTTTAGAAGCCCTTGGTTTATGGACATATGTGATTGGGGTTGCAGTTCCCAAATATGTCTATAACAGTTGCCCCCTAAAGCATGAGGTCGTAAATCTTTTGATGTCTGGTGAAATGCTTTATAATGAGGATCTGAGTTTTTTCGAACTGGAAGGTGACCTGTAATAAGATACAATACAATACATTATCTTCATAATATTTTCATGATCTAGCTGAGGCAGGCATTCCCATGCTCAACTTTATAAATTCATTTTCATGTACATAAGATAGACAATCGTCTATGTGGCAGACTCATGATTCTCGTAGAGCCATCATCCTTTAGTTTGGATGATTAACTGTGATGTACATTTGATGTCTTTATTTTCCTGTATATATCACAGCTCGGATGAATGAAACTAGATCTGGGGTTTTCAAACTCGTTCAATCTTCACCCGAAGTACAAGTCAAGCCATGTGAAAAGATGTTTTGATGTTGAGCATGGAAAGACATCGCCTGATTACCAGCTAATGATGTAAGTTGTTAACAGGCACGAGAGGAATCATCGATAATGATGATGACCCTCAAGGTATTGCAGTACAATTCACGTGGTGCAAATACATGAGTTGATGTCGAACACCACGTAAAATCTTTCGGTCGAAGGCCATTGATGTAACCCTGTCACCGGAAGTGAGAAACTTGCCATTGAGGCATGCAAGCTTCAAAGTACTGAAAGGGTTGTTCCTAAGTCAAATTCTTGGATAATGAGTTGATTTCGACAAGAAGTGACCTGTCGTAGGATGGCCTTAATGAATCCCACATCTACTACACGAAATGGAGCAAATGATTTTGTGGAGGTGAAATGTTAAGATTAGGTATGTTCTATGCTAGAGCAATTTATTTAAATTTTCATAGTTAGCAATCACATCAGCATTATGATAAACTGCAGATAGAACATAAATATAAAACGCAGAAGACAAGCCAAGACAAGAGGACACAGGATGTGGCGCAAGCTAGGGACAAACCCCACAATGTGTGGGGAAACCCTTTGATCAAATCTTCTTTTCTGTTCTTCAATAGTTTAGCAGAGAGAGAGAGATAGTACAAATACATGAGATTTTATGACAGCAGTAGCAAGACCATCATTCTACTAATGATGACAGTTCTGAGATGCAATCCTGAATTCTCATGACAGTCTTCAACCAATAAGAGTGCTGTAGCAGATCATCAATCTAGTAACCCTCACAGCTACAACATTCCACTGATAGCTTGCAGCACCTGTAAATCTGATAAGAGCACAAATAGTAGCCCTAAATAGCCTTTGCTATGATACCATGGCCTTTGGCCTAGCATATAGCAACTTCTGTAGCATATGTTCTCAAAACAGCTATACAAACATCATCAATGCAGCAATATGGGACTATAAGAACTCAGCTTAATGTTAGCACCTAATCCACATATGCTATTCAGCCCTACACTGATCTTTTCTAAGCCTTAAGGTCAGACCTTATGACTGCGGCTTCATTATCTAGCAAACAGTCTTAAAACCATGTGTTGAACAGCCTCTTTCATCACGATGTTACCTACAGCAAACACACTATCTCTTCAGGCTTATTCACACTGAGATAAGACCCCTTCTTGGTTAAGGATCTCTTCTTGACTGCGTCTTAGGGTTCTTCTTGACTGTAGTTTAGGGCCTCCCTTTTGGCTGCAGCTAAGGCCTCTTGATTGCAGATCAAGGGCTACTCCTTAAGTGCGTATTGAAGCTCCCTTTGACTGCGACTAGGGCTAGAGCTCCCCTCTACGACTGCGGCTAGATCTCTCCATTACCTGCGGCTAGCTGTGTGCAGAACCCTCATCATGTATAGGTTTCCATGACTGTGTGGACAACATACATGAATGCATTCCAATTCCTGCGGCTTTATCTTTTCCACTTGACTGCGGCTATATCTTTTCCACTTAACTGCGGCTATGACTGTGTGGATAGCGTACATGAACAGAACTGCATTCTTATGCATATGACTACATTTACAGTATATGACTGCGTTCCGTTGTGTTGGACGATCTCTTCATCAGACCCTTGTTTCATTATCAGGTCATGGCAAGACTGTAATATATACGTATGGAAGAGACAGCGTATAACATTATCTTCATCGAGCTGATAGAGTAGATCTATCATTGTTGTCCAATGACTAGTCTGCTACAAGAGTGCCATTTAATGTCAAGACTAATCCTTGTTATGCCGAGATTGTCCAGACTTCATGCTACCTTATCCAATTATTCTCTCTGCTATATTAACCGAGATTATACCGAGAATATACCTTTATCTGCAATCTTTGTTGTGTCCTCATTTATGTTGAGACTACAGAGATTCGTGGGCTTTATCATGACATATGAGATCTGGTATGTCCGCATGAACAGGTCTCCTTTGACTGCGTGAACAGATCTTCCTTTGCTGCGTGAACATGTCTCCTTTGCTGCATGAACAGGTCTTCCTTTGCTGCGTGAACATGTCTCCTTTGATGTGTGAACATGTCTCCTTCCTGCTGCGTGAACAGGTCTCTACTGATCTACGTTTAGGCTTCTACAGGCAGCATATTAAAGGCTCCTTCATGACAGCGTATAAGGGCCTTTTGGATAGCGTATTAGTTGACTGTATAAGGGCTTCTTGCACAGCATATCAGGGCCTCCATCTTTGCTGCTAGGATAATCACACTACAGCTAGGGCTTCATCTGCGGCTAGGGCACGTCTGTAATGCAGCTAGGGCATTATACACTAGCATATACTCTCAACATTTCTCCTTTTCCAAAAACCCAGATGTGGAGGGGAGATTACATGAAGAGTGAGTCTCAATGACATCAAATCCTCTTATATTTATACTAATGTGTAGATGATGAATAGACATGACGTTTGGGCTTCTAGAGCCTACATAAGAGTTGGTCAGCTTGATAATAATTATATCAACAAAATAAATTCATATCTCCATAAATACCTATCGGAATCGGATGATCTTTGGATCAATCCTACACCTCTCGACGAGAGGGATCCAATAAAATTATCAGTTGCCATAAATAAGCTGACCCACATGGAGTTTTGCCCTAGTTTCCAATTTAACACTCCCTCTCAACTAGGGGGAACTCCATCTGCTGATCCATATGTTCGACTGTACTATTTCTGCCATTAGTGCCCTGCACTGCTCTGCCCATCTTTGCTCAGCTATGCTCAGCTCTGCTGGCTCTGCTCTACTCAGCTCTGTTGGCTCTGCTAGCTCTGCTCTGCTCAGCTCTGCCGAACTATGAAGAAGAAGAATTGATCGAGAATGTCTCATACCATTCTCCACTGACCCGAAGTCAGACTCAGAGTGTGTACCACTGGTCCCAGACCAGTCTCAACTGACCCGAAGTCAGCGTCATAGTATGTACCACTCTCACTGGTTCCAGACTAGTCCTGCACTGACAAGAAGTCAGTCTCGGAGTATGTACCACTGCTCCCAGACCAGTCTCAGCCGACCCAAAGTCAGCGTCATAGTATGTACAACTCCTACCACTAGTCCCAGACCAGTACTATTGATCCCAGATCAATGGAGGACATCCTAGTGTAGGGAGTATAGTAGATACAACGATGCATCCATCGGTACTAGTATGGTCCCTAACTTCATTTCCCTGCTCATTGATCAGATGAGAGGTACTTCCCATGAGTCCCAGACTGCATGGGTAGGATGCCTCGACAGGAGAACTTAATCAATCCTGTCCTCATAGGAGAAGACATCAATGTTGCTACAATCACCATGGAGAACACATCAATCCAAGCCGCCGTGGAGAACACATCAATCCAGGCCTCACAGGAGAACACATCAATCCTACTATGCAGGAGAGCAAATCATCCTGTTCCACAAGAGAGTGAATCATCTTGTCCCACAAGAGAGCGAATCATCTTGTTCCAGTGCGTACCACCAGGGGAGGGTGAGTCACCCTGTGGTCGTATGTTTCTCCAGTAGATTCTGTAAGCCCCACAGAGCTCCCAGAGCTCAATGAATGCAACATGCAGGACACTTTTACAGGGGTCTCTTGATGACTCCAAGTCATTCGGGAAAATCACAAATTTGATCTTTCCCCCGGGACTTTAGCGACCTGTATATCATCTCAGTGGGATGGAGCCTCCTTGCTCATCGACTTTCCATATCCCAGATAAGGCAGTATCTGATGTCTGTCCGCTGGAGCAATTGTCGAATACAAGATTCCTCAATAATCGAAAACAGCTAAGAAATTCCGCAACCATGCAGCTTCATACAAGATCATACTCGTAGCCATGTATTCGGTCTTGGCAGTGCTTATAGTGACCAACTTCTGCTTCCTGCATTGAAGCAGAATCCAAAGAGAACCAACACTGAAAAGTGCTCTAGTGATCCTCCACACTGCCTGCCCACTCATCATTCGAATAATCATGTGGTTTCATATTTTTGGCAGTGTATCTCAATCCATGAGAGATTGTACCCCTGAAGATATCTCAGAAGATTCTTGGTACCAATCCAGTGAGGCTCAACCAAATATGAGGTCACCATGCTAACTGCAACACATATGTTCGAACGGAGGTTCTCCAAGAACATCAATGCAAATGAGTTTATGAAACTCAAAGGCATTTCCCAAATCTGGTCCGAAATCATTACCATATAGCTTCTTAAAGTTAAGATCCTCGAGGCAGTCACAAGCTTGCTGGTTATCTTCCCACATTCCAAATCCAACTCCCTCTGTCTCCTATAAATGAGAGGGTTTTCACCTGTCAGACATAGGTGCTGGTATGAGAGGTTTATCATGCACAACCTTCGAGTAATGGTTTGGATCGGTTTCACTCCTAGTGAATCTCAGCTACATTAGACAGCTATCAATCCTCTAATACTATGCCCAAGGTGTTTTTCTTCAAGCCATAGAGGGCTTTCTTCCACCTGTATACATGAGATTTCTTGATCATGATTCTCAAACTCCTCGGGTTGTTCGAAACCTGTGAACTTGTTGCATGAGGGGAATGGTCCCCTTATAATATTTTCCTTCGATACATTTCAAACATGTACCTTCATGTTTCTTTTTGAATTCAGGCATCCTAGTCAACATCTGTCTCACAGACCTCTGGTGCTGAGTCAATTGACATGGTCCCCAGTGGACTTCCTGCAACTTGATACAACCCTGAACTCAAAAACATCTTTAAAAGATCTATTTTCAAACACGTACCTTTCCATCGATAAGTGCCACCTTGTAACCTTTGACTTCCATTTCTGAGATGGACATCAGGTTCAATCAGGTACATAAAAGAGATTTTGGGGTTCCTTGCTTTCATGGAAGAGTCAACCATTGTCTTTGATGACCCGCATCTCTGTCATTCGGGCACTCCTTCACATAAGGGCCAAACTCATAACCAAGAAAACTACCTTTCCTTCCTACCCTTAGACCTGAATTTCCCAATGAAGTGATGCCATCAGAAGTTTTGTTGCACCATTCTAATAACATTCTCTGCTTCAACTTCACCCTAGGTGAATTATGAGGAACCCATTGATCCTTTTCTCTTGTACCAATTGTATTTGGTGATTGCTCTTTCACTCTTGCTTGGGCATTGTCTTCACCTCAGCTCTCATACCATGTTAAGATTAGGTATGTTCTATGCTAGAGCAATTTATTTAAATTTTCACAGTTAGCAATCACATCAGCATTACGATAAACTGCAGATACAACATAAATATAAAACACAGAAGACAAGCCAAGACAAGAGGACACATGATGTGGCGCAAGCCAGGGACAAACCCCACAATGTGTGGGGAAACCCTTTAATCAAATCTTCTTTTATGTTCTTCAATAGTTCAATAGAGAGAGAGAGAGTACAAATACATGAGATTTTATGACAGCAATAGCAAGACCATCATTCTACTAATGATGACAGTTCTGAGATGCAATCCTGAATTCTCATGACAGTCTTCAACCAATAAGAGTGTTGTAGCAGATCATCAATCTAGTAACCCTCAGAACTGCAACATTCCACTGATAGCTTGCAGCACCTACAAATCTGATAAGAGCACAAATAACAGCCCTAAATAGCCTTTGCTATGATGCCATGGCCTTTGGCCTAGCACATAGCAACTTCTGTAGCATATGTTCTCAAAACAACTATACAAACATCATCAACGCAGCAATATGGGACTATAAGAACTCAGCTTAATGTTAGCACCTAATCCACATATGCTATTCAGCCCTACACTGATCTTTTCTAAGCCTTAAGGTCAGACCTTATGACTGCGGCTTCATTATCTAGCAAACAGTCTTAAAACCATGTGTTGAACAACCTCTTTCATCACGATGTTACCTACGACAAACACACTATCTTTTCAGGCTTATTCACACTGAGATAAGACCCCTTCTTGTTGCGGTTAAGGATCTCTTCTTGACTGCATCTTAGGGTTGTTCTTGACTGTAGTTTAGGGCCTCCCTTCTGGCTGCGGCTAAGGCCTCTTGATTGCGGATCAAGGGCTACTCCTTAAGTGCGTATTGAAGCTCCCTTTGATTGCGACTAGGGCTAGAGCTCCCCTCTAGGACTGCGGCCAGATCTCTCCATTACCTGCGGCTAGCTGCGTGCAAAACCCTCGTCATGTATAGGTTTCCATGACTGTGTGGACAACATACATGAATGCGTTCCAATGCCTGCGACTTTATCTTTTCCACTTGACTGCGGCTATATCTTTTCCACTTGACTGCGGCTATGACTGTGTGGATAGCGTACACGAACAGAACTGCGTTCCTATGCATATGACTGCATTTACAGTATATGACTGTGTTCCATTGTGTTGGAGGATCTCTTCATCAGACCCTTGTTTCATTATCAGGTCATGGCAAGACTGTAATATATATGTATGGAAGAGACAGTGTATAACATTATCTTGATCGAGCTGATAGAGTAGATCTATCATTGTTGTCCAATGACTAGTCTGCTACAAGAGTGCCATTTAATGTTAAGACTAATTCTTGTTATGACGAGATTGTGCAGACTTCATGCTACCTTATCCAATTATTCTCTCTGTTATATTAACCGAGATTATACCGAGAATATACCTTTATCTGCAATCTTTGTTGTGTCCTCATTTATGCTGAGACTACAGAGATTCGTGGGCTTTATCATGACATATGAGATCTGGTCTGTCCGCATGAACAGGTCTCCTTTGACTGCGTGAACAGATCTTCCTTTGCTACGTGAACATGTCTCCTTTGATGCGTGAACAGGTCTTTACTGATCTACGTTTAGGCTTCTACAGGCAGCGTATTAAAGGCTCCTTCATGACAGTGTATAAGGGCCTTTTGGATAGCGTATTAGTTGAATGTATAAGGGCTTCTTGCACAGCATATTAGGGCCTCCATCTTTGCTGCTAGGATCATCATACTACAGCTAGGGCATTATACACTAGCATATACTCTCAACGTTTCTCCTTTTCCAAAAACCCAGACGTGGAGAGGAGATTACATGAAGAGTGTGTCTCAATGACATCAAATCCACTTATATTTATACTAATGTGTAGATGATGAATAGACATGACATTTGGGCTTCTAGAGCCTACATAAGAGCTGCTCGGCTTGATAATAACTATATAAACAAAATAAATTCATATCTCCATAAATACTTATCGGAATTGGATGATCTTTGGATCAATCCTACACCTCTCGACGAGAGGGATCCAATAAAATTATCAGCTGACATAAATAAGCTGACCCACATGGAGTTTTTCCCTAGTTTCCAATTTAACACTCCCTCTCAACTAGGGGGAACTCCATCTGCTGATCCATATGTCTGACTGTACTATTTCTGCCATCAGTGCCCTGCACTGCTCTGCCCATCTTTGCTCAGCTCTGCTGGCTCTGCTATACTCTACTCAGCTCTACTGGCTTTGCTTAGCTCTTCTCAGCTCTGCTGGCTCTGCTCTGCTCAGCTCTGTTGGCTCTGGTAGCTCTGCTCTTCTTAGCTCTGTCGAACTATGAAGAAGAGGAATTGATCGAGAATGTCTCATACCATTCTCCACTGACCCAAAGTCAAACTCAGAGTGCGTACCACTGGTCCCAAACCAATCTCAACCGACCCGAAGTCAGCGTCATAGTATGTACCACTGTCACTGGTTCCAGACCAGTCCTGCACTGACACGAAGTCAGTCTCAGAGTATGTACCACTGCTCCCAGACCAGTCTCAGTCGACCCGAAGTCAGCGTCATAGTATGTACAACTCCTACCACTGGTCCCAGACCAGTACTATTGATCCCAGATCAATGGAGAACATCCTAGCGTAGGGAGTATGATAGATACAACGATGCATCCATCGGTACTAGTATGGTCCCTAACTTCATTTCCCTGCTCATTGATCATATGAGAGGTACCTCCCATGAGTCCCAGACTGCATGGGTAGGATGCCTCGACAGGAGAAATTAATCAATCCTATCCTCATAGGAGAACACATCAATCTAGGCCACCATGGAGAACACATCAATCCAGGCCTCACAGGAGAACACCTCAATCCTGCTACACAGGAGAGCAAATCATCATGTTCCACAAGAGAGCGAATCATCTTGTCCCACAAGGGAGCGAATCATCTTGTTCCAGTGCGCACCACCAGGGGAGGGTGAGTCACCCTGTGGTCGTATGTTGCTCCAGTAGATTCTGTAAGCCCCACAGAGCTCCCAGAGCTCAATGAATGCAACATGCAGGACCCTTTTACAGAGGTCCCTTGATGACTCCAAGTCATTCGGGAAAATCACAAATTTGATCTTTCCCCCAGGGCTTTAGCAACCTATATATCATCTCAGTGCGATGGAGCCTCCTTGCTCATCGACTTTCCATATCCCAGATAAGGCAGTATCTGATGTCTGTCCGCTGGAGAAATTTTCAAATACAGGATTCCTCAATAATCGAAAACAGCTAAGAAATTCCGCAACCATACAGCTTTATACAAGATCATACTCGTAGCCATGTATTTGGTCTTGGCGGTGCTTATAGTGACCGACTTCTTCTTCCTGCATCGAAGCAGAATCCAAAGAGAACTAACACTGAAATGTGCTCTAGTGATCCTCCACAATGCCTGCCCACTCATCATTCGAATAATCATGTGGTTTCATATTTTCAGTAGTGTATCTCAATCCATGAGAGATTGTGCCCCTGAAGATATCTCAGAATATTCTTGGTACCAATCCAATGAGGCTCAACCAAATATGAGCTCACCATGCTAACTGCAACACATATGTTCGAACGGAGGTTCTCCAAGAACATCAATGCGAATGAGTTTATGAAACTCAAAGGCATTTCCCAAATCTGGTCCGACATCATTACCATATAACTTCTGAAAGTTAAGATCCTCGAGGCAGTCACAAGCTTGCAGCTTATCTTCCCACATTCCGAATCCAACTCCCTCTGTCTCCTATAAATGAGAGGGTTTGCACCTGTCAGACATAGGTGCTGGTACGAGAGGTTTATCATCCACAACCTTTGAGTAATGGTTTGGATCAGTTTCACTCCTAGTGAATCTCAGCTTCATTAGACAACTATCAATCCTCTCATACTATGCCCGAGGTGTTTCTCTTCAAGCCATAGAGGGCTTTCTTCCACCTGTATACATGAGATTCCTTGATCATGATTCTCAAAATCCTCGGGTTGTTCCAAACCTGTGGACTTGCTACATGAGGGGAATGGTCCCCTTATAATATTTTCCTTCGGTACATTTCAAACATGTACCTTGATGCTTCTTTTTGAATTCAGGCATCCTAGTCACCATCTGTCTCACAGACCTCCGGTGTTGAGTCAATGGACATGGTCCCCAGTGGACTTCCTGCAACTTGATACAACCCTGAACTCAAAAACATCTTTAAAAGATGTATTTTCAAACACGTACCTTTCCATCGATAAGTGCCACCTTGTAACCTTTGACTTCCATTTCCGAGATGGACATCAGGTTCAATCAGGTACATAAAAGAGATTTTGGGGTTTCTTGCTTTCGTGGAAGAGTCGACCATTGTCTTTGATGACCCACATCTCTGTCATTCAGGCACTCCTTCGCATAAGGGCCGAACTCATAACCAAGACATCTACCTTTCCTTCCTACCCTTAGATCTGAACCTCCCAATGAAGTGATGCCATCAGAAGTTTTTTTGCGCCATTCCAATAACATTCTCTACTTCAACTTCACCCTAGGTGAATTATGAGGAACCCATTGATGCTTTTGTCTTGTCCCAACTGTATTTGGTGATTGCTCTTTCACTCTTGCTTGGGCATTGTCTTCACCTCAACTCTCATACCATGTTAAGATTAGGTATGTTCTATGCTAGAGCAATTTATTTAAATCTTCACAGTTAGCAATCACATTAGCATTACGATAAACTGCAGATAGAACATAAATATAAAACGCAAAAGACAAGCCAACCCAAGAGGACACAGGATGTGGCGCAAGCCAGGGACAAACCCCACAATGTGTGGGGAAACCCTTTGATCAAATCTTCTTTTATGTTCTTCAATAGTTCAGTAGAGAGAGAGAGATAGTACAAATACATGAGATTTTATGACAGCAGTAGCAAGACCATCATTCTACTAATGATGACAGTTCTAAGATGCAATCCTGAATTCTCATGACAGTCTTCAACCAATAAGAGTGTTGTAGTAGATCATCAATCTAGTAACCCTCACAGCTACAACATTCCACTGATAGCTTACAGCACCTACAAATCTGATAAGAGCACAAATAGTAGCCCTAAATAGCCTTTGCTATGATGCCATGTCCTTTGGCCTGGCACCTAGCAACTTCTGTAGCATATGTTCTCAAAACAACTATACAAACATCATCAACGCAACAATATGGGACTATAAGAACTCAGCTTAATGTTAACACCTAATCCACATATGTTATTCAGCCCTACACTGATCTTTTCTAAGCCTTAAGGTCAGACCTTATGACTGCGGCTTCATTATCTAGCAAACAGTCTTAAAACCATGTGTTTAACAACCTCTTTCATCACGATGTTACCTACAACAAACACACTATCTTTTCAAGCTTATTCACACTGAGATAAGACCCCTTCTTGCTGTGGTTAAGGATCTCTTCTTGACTACGTCTTAGGGTTCTTCTTGACTGTAGTTTAGGGCCTCCCTTTTGGTTGCGGCTAAGGCCTCTTGATTGCGGATCAAGGGCTACTCTTTATGTGCGTATTGAAGCTCCCTTTGACTGCGACTAGGGCTAGAGCTCCCCTCTACGACTGCGGCCAGATCTCTCCATTACCTCTGGCTAGCTGTGTGCAGAACCCTCATCATGTATAGGTTTCCATGACTGCGTGTACAACATACATGAATGCGTTCCAATGCCTGCGGCTTTATCTTTTCCACTTGACTGCGGCTATATCTTTTCCACTTGACTGTGGCTATGACTGTGTGGATAGCGTACATGAACAGAACTGCTTTCCTATGCATATGACTGCATTTACAGTATATGACTGCATTCCATTGTGTTGGAGGATCTCTTCATTAGACCCTTGTTTCATTATCAGGTCATGGCAAGACTGTAATATATATGTATGGAAGAGACAACGTATAACATTATCTTCATCGAGCTGATAGAGTAGATCTATCATTGTTTTCCAATGACTAGTTTGCTACAAGAGTGCCATTTAATGTCAAGACTAATCCTTGTTATGCCGAGATGGTCCAGACTTCATGCTACCTTATCCAATAATTCTCTCTGCTATATTAACCGAGATTATACCGAGAATATACCTTTATCTGCAATCTTTGTTGTGTCCTCATTTATGTTGAGACTACAAAGATTCGTGGGCTTTATCATGACATATGAGATCTGGTCTGTCTGCATGAACAACTCTCCTTTGACTGCGTGAACAGATCTTCCTTTGCTGCGTGAACATGTCTCCTTTGCTGCGTGAACAAGTCTTCCTTTGCTGCGTGAACATGTTCCCTTTGATGTGTGAACATGTCTCCTTCCTGTTGCGTGAACAGGTCTATACCGATCTACGTTTAGGCTTCTACAGGCAGCGTATTAAAGGCTCCTTCATGACAGCGTATAAGGGCCTTTTGGATAGCATATTAGTTGACTGTATAAGGGCTTCTTGCACAACGTATTAGGGCCTCCATCTTTGCTGCTAGGATCATCATACTACAGCTAGGGCTTCATCTGCGGCTCTGCGGCTAGGGCACATTTGTACTGCAGCTAGGGCATTATACACTAGCATATACTCTCAACGTTTCTCCTTTTCCAAAAACCCAGACGTGGAGAGGAGATTACATGAAGAGTGTGTCTCAATGACATCAAATCCTCTTATATTTATACTAATGTGTAGATGATGAATAGACATGACGTTTGGGCTTCTAGAGCCTACATAAGAGCTGGTTGGCTTGATAATAATTATATAAACAAAATAAATCCATATCTCCATAAATACTTATCGGAATCGGATGATATTTGGATCAATCCTACACCTCTCGATGAGAGGGATCCAGTAAAAT
Source organism: Pinus tabuliformis (assembly GCA_031772625.1). Lineage (NCBI taxonomy): Eukaryota > Viridiplantae > Streptophyta > Pinopsida > Pinales > Pinaceae > Pinus > Pinus tabuliformis. The sequence goes on along the minus strand of CM062808.1, from coordinate 818,384,561 downwards.
TATCAGCTGCCATAAATAAGCTGACCCACGTGGAGTTTTGCCCTAGTTGCCAATTTAACATGAAAACAATCCGATGATATAAGGTTCAGGGTGGCGGTCATGAAAAAATGGAGAGTGTAGGTATTGCAGTGGATGAGACGTGAGCTAGGTTGGTGAATTGTCTGAGTGACTTCTCTTGAACATACCGACAACACTGAAATGGATTGGTAGCGTTAACCCAAAGGTGGATGGTGTGGTGGACCAATGGTGAGATGACTGGTGAATGGAATAACCCAACCCGACTGAATCATGGTGACAGAGTGAAAGTGTCATGTTCAAGAGCAACTTGCTACCAATGAAGCTATTCAAGTTTTCTTCCCTTTATCCCCAGTCATTGCTGACTTGTACCTCTTTATTTTTGTCAAGCTTGAGGAGGACAACATATGATTTTTCTATAATTTTCCCTTCAGGCAAACCTATCGCTATGTTTTAACGAGCCTAGCGACACTGAAACTCGCTCTTGTCTGCATGGACAAGTTTGTTGCTATTGTCTTAACGAGTTTAAGGACAAAGATAACTCAGTCCTTTTCAATTTTAGAGAGTCTAAAAAGGGACGGAAAGGGAAATCCAGTGGTCCTTTTTCGTAATGTAATCCCTTAAGTCCGAAAAAGTATAAAATAATACGAAAGGAATGACATTTTTGAGAGTTTTAACGTTCCGAACAAGACAAACGCTCGATCTTTTTGTGTAATAATCCCTCGGGTCCAAAAATATTAAAATCTAAAGGAAGGATGGCACTTCCGATCGCTTTAATGAGCTGGAGAGGCCAATTTCTCGACAATCTTTTCATATTTTATGAGTCAAATGAAAAGATCTTAAAGGAGACTCATTTTTTGAGGAACGAGTGATGTTTTTGGATAGCAACTGGTTCCAAGTAAGATTTGGAACCTTTTAATCATGACAATGTAAATAAGGTGGCTAATAGAATCACTCATCACAGCTGTTCCTCAAAAGGGAAAACAATGAAATGGAGGTGTATGATCGGTCAAAAAGGAGTGGAGGTGATGGTAAGAACACGACCAAGGTTCAAAAGCTGATAATTATGCGATCTCAAAGATTATTTACTAAAGGTGGGGTTCATTTTTTAATGAGCTTAAACTCTATGGGAACACTTTCTCATTGCTAGGTTTATTTTTTAACGCGCTTGAACTTCATGTAAAACTGCTCATGGCTAGGTTTATTTTTTAACGAGCTTGAACTTTGCTTAAAATTGCTCGTGATAATAGTCAGAGACATTGATTTCACCATTAATACTATGTTCTCTTGACGGTCGTGCTGCCTGTTCAATCACTACATCAGATTGATTATAAATGTAAATACATTCTTCAAAAATGAGTTAAATAACCATATTTTACTTGAACTACGTGAATAGTAACATAAAAATAGTTTTTACCTCTCATTTCTACCATTTCATTCAAATTTGGGATTTTTGGAGCTCTGGAGTTGTTTTCCCCTTTGATTTTCACCAGTTGATTCTGGGAGATTCTGTGGACTATTTCCGATGCCGTCTAGACCATGTAGGAGCTAACCCTGAGCTCTTCAATTGCATTCTTTCCTTTTCTGATTTTGAGCATATTTTACTGTTCTTTTGGGCCTCTAGAGTTTGAAAAATTCGTTCTCTCCTCATGACATCCAATGTACATCGAAAGGTGCGATGCATACTGAGTTTTCCATTGCCCAGTCAGGATGCATCTCACCCAACACACAGCTGGGATGCGATGGGCGCAAAAGGAAAAGTTTATGCACTGTTTTTTCATGGAAATTTTGCCTGTTTTTTCCTGAATCAGGATCCTAATTCTTCTCTTGTTTGTTTTTCAGAGATTCATTGGATCAATATGGTCGTTACATGGCTTGAATGCGAGCATGAAGAAGAGGACATGGTTTCTTTACATGATCTGGGTACGGTGACTACTTTGCGGAACTGTGGTTTGCTCAAATTCTTCCGCATATCCAGAATGAGGCAAAAAATCAATTTGCTGCAATATTTTCTCGATGCATGGGATCCTACCAACCAAGCGTTCCATATTCGAGGTAAATCCATCCCTTTGACAGTTGAGGATATCTACTTCTTGACCGGTTTATCGAGGCATGGTTCCCCTCTCTCACTATCAAGATCCGCGCATGGAGGTGAATCCGTGAGGGATTATATTCGCCGATTCTGTAGAGATGGATCTCAGCAGAGTAGGGACGGTAAGATCAGTATTCGAGATGTCACTGGCTAGTCCTTGAGGACTATCTCATTCAGCTTTGCTAGATTTGCTGGTAGTGCAGCTCTTCATTTGGCCAACAGGTCCTATATGCAGTATGCTTTGGAATGCCTTAAACCAAAGGTATTCAACTGGTGTGATGCAGTACTTCTGGTTATAAAAGAATAGCTCACCAAGGTGAAGAACAAAAGATCTAAGAACTTTGGTTATGGTTCTATTCTGACCACTTTTGCCTTGGAGAAGATCCCACTGATGCAGCCACAGTACATTTCACTTGGACCACCAGTACTGACGGAACCACGGATGCAGAGATGGGTCGATCTCATGGACAGACATGTTGGTCAGTCACAGATTTCATTCTATGATGCCTTCTTTGAGTGGTTTGACTGTCAGGAGATGGTCTTTGCTGAGTATCCATATGCTGGGATGGATTTCCGGAGTGACGCAAATTTGGTGCTGCTGGCTGGCGAGAAGTGGGGTGTTATAGGTAAAATATCTGACCATATCTCTGTTTATTATTTTTATAATGTTCTTATGTATTTTAAATGCTATAAAGTCTAATCAAACTCATATATTCGTGTAGATATTGGACCAATGCGACCAACAGTGCGCCCGCGGGTAGAAGTTGTCGTTCCAGCAGGAGAGGTTGTAGGGAGGGCTGTCATTTGCGATCTGGACGTAGCTGAGACCCTTGTAATATTGCACGATCAAATTGAGTGTCTCACCCTTGGTATCAAGGATGTGAGGACTGACGAGTTACCTCTGAGATTACAATGCCATACTATTGGTGTGTTGAGTCGATGGACTAGGCTCTTACGTATGATCACACAGGAGGTGACTTTTTATCACCAACACCATTAGTCTAGGGTGCTTTTCTGCATTTTTAAGTTTTTGGGTCACTGGTTTTGTCTTGGTCACAGAACATATTTGATAAACTATAAACATTTATATATATTTTTGATTTTCGGAGCTTTATTTTGGTTAAATTATATGATCCTGAAGAAAATGTTGATTGAAATGCTTTTTATAAATGCTGCAAATGTCTATCTAACACATAATTTGCTAATGAATCAGTTAATGTGTTTAAGTTTCTGGAAATGTGTTGATATCGAATAGAATCAAATTGCCTTTCCAAAATCCTGACCCTTAGGAACATACGATAGATAGTTGGATTCCGAACAGAATATATGCCAGTAAGCTGTAGGATGACAAGTTGTGAGTCTAGCTTGACAAAAAGTCAGTGTATGCCACGTGCGATGGCATCAAATATAAGTTCTATCAACGCGTTATACTCAGCGATGTTATTCCTTGATCGATCAATACATACTTCTCTGAAACTCACTAATTTTCCGCTTGGATAAAAAATGGCCCAGGCTGCAGAAGATTGGTTCCACGTACTACGACTAGCTCCGTCACTATATCAAACAAATGATTCCAATAGGTTCGACATCCGCAACAAATGTAAAATTGGATTACCTAACCAAAATGATCACTTTTGACGAAAACAAAAATGTAACAAAAGCATATAAAGAGGTTACTATACTTAGCCAATAATAGTAACGCTTAAGGTACAACCTGTTTCGAGGTTGCGCGAGTGGAATTCCATCGTAATCTACTAGCTCATAGGCTCCTTTTGCTAACACTCATTTAATAATGTAGGGACCCATCCATAAAGATTGGAACTTACCTGCTCCCAATTTATCGAATTCCTGATCATAAAGCAAGACTAGGTCACCTTCTGAGAAGACACGGAGTTTGGCATTTTTGTCAAACTACACCTTAGCTCGTTTCTTATGGGCTTCATTAGCCAAGGTGGCCTCACAACGGGTTTCATCCAATTGGATTAGTTCATAGAAATGAGCCTCTTCCTCTGAAGTTCCGGGGAGAAGGTCGATTGTGATCTTGAGAGATGAAATCTCACATTGAATTGGTAAGATGGCTTCCAAGCCATACACCAACTGAAAGGGTGTAAACCTGGTCGCATTTCTTATCGAGGTTCTGTATGCCCACAAGGATGAGTACAGGATTAGGTGCCAACTCCATTTGTGGACTCCAATCATCCTTTGCAGCATGTGCTTCAGGACTTTGTTGATGGCCTCAACTTGTCCGTTATCTTGCAGAAAATACGAAGTAGAACTGTCATGGGAAAATCCTAGTTTGGTAGTGAATTCGACCATCATGTGATTACGAAAATGCGATCCATGATCTGTGACTATAGCCTGTGGAACATCGAACCTAGAGACCACATTATTAAAAAAGAAAAGAGTAGTCGTTTCGCCGCTGTTGTTTAATGTAGGCATCGCCTCGACCCATTTCGTAAAATAGTCAACTACAACTATGATATACCCATGCCCCTTGGCCGAGGTGGGGTTACATGTCATGAAATCTATGCCCCATTTGGCGAATGACCCAATAGAAACTATTGGTTGCAAAGATACGGGTGGTATTCTGGTTTTGTGGTCGAAGATTTGAAAAGCATGGCAACTTCTGAGTGTGATTATGCAATCTTTGAACATTGTTGGCTAGAAGTAACCTGCACGTAAAATATTTTGTGCCATAGCATAACCAGATTGATGCCCCCCACACGCGCCTGAATGAAAATCATTCAGGACTTTTTCGGCCTCCTCATGGGTGAGGCACCTTCACAGAACAGTATCGATATCGCGACGATAAAGCATATCACTGATGATCATGTAGTCTTTTGCTTGGTATCAAGTACGCTGTTGTTCAGAGCGAGAGGTATTAGGCTTGTATGTTTGGGTTTGGAGATAGATGATTATATCTCCGTACCATGTATCGCTTGACGATATCAGAAACAAAGTTTCATCCATGATTGTTGCTTTGGATGTTGAATCGTTGGACGACAATGGGAAGTCACATAGTAACTCCGCGAAAACTAGAGATTTCTTTGATTTGGATTTTACGAATTCTAGATCAAACTCTTGCAAAATAGCTATCCATTTTGAATATTTGCCCCCAAGTAACTGACGCGACAGAATTTGAGTCATAGGATCGCAATCTTATAAAATGGTAGTTTTGTGAAAGAGGATATAGTGTTGAAATCTCTGTACTACTTGAATAGCTACAAGAGCCAGCTTTTCAACATAGGAGTACTTGATTTCTGTATCATTTAAGTTTTGGCTTAAATAATAGACAAGATGTTCGATTCCATTTTCTTCTTGAAATAAAACCATCGCAATGGTTGTATCTGCTGCAGTTAGATATAGGTTAAAGACTTTTTGATAATCAGGAGCATACATTAATGATGCTTTTATTATGGATTCCTTTAGAGCATCAAAGGAAGCTTGCACAACCTAATCCAAGTTTAAGGGTACTTATTTTTTCAAAAGACGTGTATAACCTTTAGCAAGTTCGGCGTAATTTGGAATGAACCTCCTCAGAAAGTTTTCTTTCCCTTGGAGTTTCTGAATCTGAAGAAAATTTGAAGGTGGAGGCATATCAATGATTTCCTGAACCTTACATGGGTCGAGTTGAATTCCATCGTTAGGAACCAAGAATCCAAGTAAACGACCAGAGCTGACACAAAACATACACTTGTGTGGATTGAGTCATATCTTGTAGTGTCGACAACGTAGAAATATAGCTCTCATATGCCGCGGATGATCAGTTCGCTTTCGTGAATGAGCTGGAAGATTGTTGAGATATGGTTGAATGATGTTCTTGATGTCATGAAAGGAATAATTCATAGCCCTTTGAAAATTTATCCCTGCATTCTTTAAACTTAAAGGTAATTTTCGATACACGAATGTTCCCCACAGACATATAAATGCTGTCTTTGACTGGACCTATGGGCATATATTTATCTGATTATACCTGGAAAATCCATCCATAAATGAAACGATTTCGCATCCGACGCATTCATCAATTATCTGGTCGATGAAGGGTGTATGGTAGTTGTCCTTTGGAAAATCTTGATTTACATCCCTATAATCAACGCACACTCTAATCATTCCTTGTTTTTCATCACAGGAACAATATTTAATACCCAATCAGTTAGAGGAACTGGGTAAATGAAACGAGCATGTAAAAGTTTTTCAACTTCTGCCTTGATGGCAATGGATTTCTTCGGGTGCACCTGCCGAAGCCGTTGTCATACTGGTTTGACATCTGGATACATCTTGATTTCGTGTTCAACTATACTCAAGTCAATGCCTAGAATTTCTTCATATGACCATGCAAAGACATCTATAAATTCGTGAAAGAGAGCATAATATATTTCCAACTCTGAAGAAGAACAAGATTTGCCGACATGAATATTCTCTACAATATTAGGTTTGATCAAGATATTTATGGCGATAGTTTCTTCAATATTGGACAGATTCCACTCGGAATCCACCGTATTTACAGTATTTGATAGAAAATCAAAAACTGAAGGGTGATCAAGGTCATTGGAATAATCTTCGTTGTAATCTGGAATATGGGAACGATGGTGGTAATCTTCCCATGGTGCCTCTCCTATCATCATCGACTGAATAATTCCTTCGTCTGTAGAATGTACACGCGACCAAGGATCTGAAGAGGTGCCATATTCCTTTGACCTATCTACCCCAACACTCGATGAGCGTTGATTTGGGTTTTCCGCCCAGGTTGAGAAAATTGATTGCTACAAAATCTCTATTGGGCTTGGAGGCAAAACCTGTTGATGATCCATGCTAACAAAATGTTCCAAAATCTTCTGAATGGAAGATATCATATTGCAGGTTCCTACTGTTGCCACTTCCACCAAATTACTCGGAGGTGGTAGGTAAAAAGTACCCATCAAGGAAGGGTCTTTCAGTAGGCCTACTCTGACATTTTGAAGTGAATGAGAGCTTCCATGGATCATTGGAATGCTTCTTGTAACTTGTGAAATGTTGGGGAGAAAGGTTTGTTGATCAACGATTGTAATTCCTCCTTGGAAAGGAAATGCAATATTTCTAAAGTAAGTTGATACAACAATAGCCATGGCATAAATCCGGGGCATTCCTAGTAAGATATTGTAATCGAGGTTTCCATCGATAACTTTGACATCAATTTCTACTGCCTTGCCCCCCAGTTTAACTTGTAAGTTACATAAAATCCCTACAGGGTATATGTTCATCCATCGAATTCTTTTAATGTCGTTGATGATCTTGACCAGGGTGGTGATCCTAATGTTTTCCATCAACTCATTGACATAATGCAAGTAGATGCCCCCTCATCATTAGTTGTTCGATGAACAGTTTTGTTAAGGGCTTTCAATTAGATGAGGAAAGCGATTCGAGCTGGTAACTAAGGTTCAAATCCTTTATGATTAAAGGCCACAAAATTGGAATCCGTTGGGTCAATCGCACCTATTGCTGATAATAGAGCCTACTTTTGGTGGGGGGGACAATTTTGCAGTACCTCAAGTGTCGACATAGCAGATGGCGATTGGGCCAGATCCTCTACTATATTGTAATTCTGTGCTGCTCAAGTACGAGGATTAAATGTAAATTTGTGTACTACTCCCTTTGGCAGCTTTATTTTTAGCTCAGGAATGATGGGTGGCACAACTTCGGTTGAAGTTGTTGTTGAACTACTAGGTTGATCTGTAGCCTTGTTTTTCAACAGCTGTGGATTTCTGTAATATTTGTTCCTTGTCGATATCAAAGCATCATTTTTCTGTTCCGAAATGGACAACATAAGCACTTGGGATGGGGAAGCATTGTTGCTAGCGACAAGATTGGTTTCTGGGTTTGGAAACGGGTCAGTCAATACCGCTGAAGTTCTTGAACTCAAATATTTTCTTAACTTCAACTTTATATGCACAATCTCTCATCCAATGGTCCTCATCGAATATGAGACATGGCTGCTTAGGTTTCTTTTCCCCAAAAGGGTTTGCAGAAGATTTTTCAGGAGACGAATAATCCTATTTCTTCCTTTTGCTTTTCCCTTTTTTCTTGCCCCCTGGTTGCTGTGGTTCTTTGCCTTTGTCGATGGACATGGCATTAACCTTCGAGACAAGAAGTTCTTCATTTTCATTTTGACTAGAAACCGTACGGTCTTTCTTCGATGTATCCTTTGCGGTTTTCATGCTGGTTGTGCCTATCACGCCATCACCGGCATGAGAGTCTTTGCTTGATTTAGGAGGAGGAGGAATGGAAAACTCTGGTCTAGGAGCATCAGGAATTTTGTTGTAGAGCATACCAGACTGAGTATATATCAAGTCTAGATATTGTGCATGAGCAATGACTTGTTCTTTGGTGACAACTCCCCCCTTAGCCACATCTTCTGTAATAGAAGGTAACATTGACATAATAAACCATTCAGCTAGCAGCTGATCAGGAACATATGTTTTTACCATTCAATGATGGCGTCGCCACTCATGAATATGATCAGATATGTGAGTGGTTGTCGTCTGCTTAAAATTGGTAAGAAGCTCCGTTCCAGTTTCATACCTTATCGATAATTGAAAATGGGTTAAAAAGTTCGTGGCAAGGGCACTAAAGTTATCGAATGAAGCTCTAGGCAATTCACTATACCATTTTGCTACTGGACTAGTTAATGTTCGCTGAAAAAGGTGAAGCCTAATCGAATCATCATTGAGAGTGTTGGACGAACACCACAGATGAAAGGTCATCACATGATTCGACAGATCGTCACCCATATTTCCATTGAATTTAGGGATATCTGACAGAAGTTTATGAGGAATCACCAGCCACCAAGGGGTGTAAGCAATTGGATGATTTGTTAGTCGATTCAGATCTGGTAATTCCAACATTGTGATGAAAGGAAACTGTTGATTCAAGTTTGGCGAAGCATACCCAAGATAAGATGGGATTGCCTGAGCAGTGGGTCTTTGGATACCAGCATAATGTATTTGATGCTGATAACTTTGATAAGGTTGATGGGCATAACCATTATGATATGATTGATGGTGACCGTTTTGAATATACGGTTGCCCATTACCCACAAAGCTTTGTTGCTTAGGTCCTCGGTAAGCTTGCTAGAATTGCGGTTGTTGATATTGCACAAGCCATGGTTGTGAAGCCATTTTTTGTTGTCCAATACTAGATGTTTGACCAAGATGAGGGGTGTTAGTACCCATTTGAGCCTGAGTCGCATCAGTTAAGGAGCCACTAATCAACAATTGTGGTTGAGCCGTTGAGGCAAGGGGTTGTTGTATTACGACCTGAGATACTTGAGGTTGACATACAACAGGGAGTGCTTGTACTTGTGACACCGTTATAATAGCTAGTGTAGTGGGAATATTCGACACAGGTAGATTTGGCTGCATTGAATAGACAACTCTTGGTTGTTGAGGCAAAATTGGGACCCAACCACTAGATGAAATTCTAGCTTGACCCAAATTTTGTTGTTAATTCTCATATGGTTGTTCTCGTAGAGGGAGCAATGAAAAGGCATACTGCCCCCATATGGTGGCAATCCAGTGTGGAAAAATTGGTCCTTGTAGACTGGACTGTCGTAAATGATACTGTTGTGTAGGATCAATTTGCTGAGACTCAACATAAGAAATTCCAGATATTATTCTGGACGAACAAACGGGAACAAACCATACTGTCAAAATAGTCCCTAGGTGGACTCCATCTAGCGTTTTAGAGATAGTTGGGACAGATGGTACACCAACGAACATTATCGAAGTAGTGGCAGGAAGTTCTGCTTCTACTATATCGGATGACACAGTCCTAGATGTTGATGGTTGTTCAGACATATTGAGTCTATCAAAAAGACTTCCTAGTGATTCTACAGGAACTTGCGATGAAGGTTGATTATCTTTTGAATTAGAAGGATATAGGTGGATCCCAGTTCCAAAATGCAGTGGGGTATTGGATGAAATATCCTCCACAATCTCCTCTATTGCAATCAGTCGAGGTGGAAGAGGCAGACCATTAGGTCCATAAAATATTTCTGGTGCCGAAGATGGTACACACTTTGTAGCGACATATGTTGGAGGGTTAACACCTTCTGAATTTGTCCTAGATGGAACTGGTTCAGGAATAGATGTGTTTACCGTTACAGTAGGGTCAGTTCTAGTGTCCTCTTGTAACTGTGGAACTTCTTCTGTAGAGGCAGGGATACTAGAAATAGTTGGAGTAACTGGAGTTCCTGAGTATGTTGAAACACAAGTTTCAAACAAACCAAGAAACTTTGACCCAATTAAACGAGATCGTTTGGCTCGGAATGGTTTCGTTTCCAGAGTCAAAGATGGTTGACTCGTTAGTCTCCATGAACGACGGGGTTTTTATTGTCTTTCTTCCGCGATTGTGGATTACTTGATCAACTCAAAATAAAATGGGGAAAATGTTATTCTGAATTAAATGAATTTTATGACGCTTTGACACAACTTTATTTTTCAATTTTTAAGAGTTGAGAAAAAGATAAAGATAACTGTAGTCGCCTTCAATTTTGAATGAGCTTGAAGTGACAAGTGCTCAGATGGACCTTTCCTTTTAAGGAGGCTGAAAAGGAATGAAAGTGACTACTCTGGAAATCTAGACAAAGGGATTACCAAACCAATCTTAAAACTGCAGAATACCTTTTACGGTATGGCAGTCAATCTTCCCGAATGCTATGTTCAGTGCATTGCGATCGATAGGGTGGTAGACACAGCTTCCTAAGGATAAAGGATGTAGCCTATTATGGTCTCCCATTATATACTTGATGGTACGTCAGAGCACAAGTCCATATTGACACTTGTCATATCAAAGAGGAGGAATCACCCAACCTATGATGAAAGCGATAGTTACCAGGCTTTATGACGCCGGAATATGTCTCTAGCCTAGACTTCTAAATGTTGTGCATTAGGTTCCAAAGCATTTTTATGTTCATTGAAGTTTATTTTACAGTTGATCTTTCTTAAGAAGTTTGCCTTTAAGGTTCACCGCATGATGTAGATATACAATTCCTAAATATGCAATCTAAGATGATAAACAATCGTTTACTTTCTTTTTGCAATGAAAATCCTAGCTACTAAGGAAAGAGAAATGAAATTCTTTCAACATAGTGCAGAAAGCACACACTAGATGCATGTTTCCTAAATCAACTTCAACATGCAATCTTAATGCAAATGCACATGCATGTATTGTTTTTCAGTTTCCTTAATGTGAGAATGACAAAAAGAAAACAAAGCATAGATCGAAACTATCTTCTTTCAAAGCGCATTACTAACAATTTTCTTTCCAAAAAAACGAAAGTAAAGCCAAGACAACACTTTGCGATTCCGAATTTAAAATTGCTTTCGACACTTGAAATACTAATGATTCAAATCAAGTACAATGGAAAAATTTTAATTGACTATATAAAAGATGAATGCTTTGTGACACTCTTTTTCTTGACTGAAAACAACACTTGCGATACTTTCAAATCAAAATACGACAGTTCGATTAAGCTACTATTTGCAAAGGAGAACTGTAAATGATGAAAAATAAATAAAAAAAATTCACAATTCCTTTTAATGGAGGCTGAATAATGAAAAGGAAGATGGTTTCAATAGAGATATACTAATCATAGACAGCAAAACTACTGAATAAGGCTGAAGACAATAAAGAAAAAACCAAAATCTGGACGCAGAAACAGTCTCATTCAACCATCACACCTGTAACACAGGGAAACAGGGATGCATCTCACCTACAACATAGAGGAGGTGTGATGCATCCAGGTTTCTAAGAAGAGACAGTGCATGGTCCATGGACGAGACTGTGCTTGGTTTTCACTCACAGTTTGCAGCTATGTTCAGGGATTTAGGTTGAGCTAATGATTGTCAGTAAACACAAAGTATAGGCGCTCATCAAATGAGGTTATTTGAGCTACCACTAGGGCACTTAGGATGTTTGCAAGCTAGATGTTCGGTTCATAAACCAACCCAGAGATTGACTGAAGCATCGTTGATCTACTTTGTAGTTGCATAGCAAAAGGATTTCGAAGGCTAGCTGGCTTAACTTCAGGTTCCGTCTGTGGTTTATAAAGAAAAAAATAGTAACAAAACAAGCAAACTATTCGCTCCCCAGTGGAGTCACCATTTTGTTATTAGGAAAACTAGTGTCCATTTAGAGCTGCTAGTCCCACTAAGACGGGTAGCTATCTTAGGAACAAACAAACTAAAGTCACTTGTGTTTTCCTTTATGAGAGATAGATGAGAGAGAAGCAGAGAGTACCAACCTCAGTCTTTCGCTAGTCTCCTTGCTTGTTTCCTCTCTCCTTTGATAGAGCTTTCGCCACTCCTTTGTCACTTGTCCCACTTCAAAGAAACCTATAGAGTCAAGGTAGTAAAATACCATCAAATCGTAGAGATCTATAACCATAAATAATGTAGGATCACATGTACATTAACCATATAAATTCATACACAAACAAGATTCAAACATATACAAGAATATGGAGGAAAACTCAAATAGCTTTATTGATAGAAGTAGTAGAAGAAAGGATTACAACCAAGTTGTCTGATCCAGCATCATCCTCCCATCATGAAAGCCCTCTTCACCTCATACAAAGCAAGATCACCCAATAATGTCTTCAAAGAGAAACCAACAACACTTCCTTGTAAATTACAAAATTCCAGCTTCTGGATCTCTAGGATGAGGAATCCATATATAGATGTTTATAGGAGAGTGAATCAGCTTCTGGGATTTGTATTAGTGTCATTTCACTGATAGTTCTTGGTTCCACTTGGAGATTTCAGATCTCTTACTCATCCCTGGGCGAATTGAGAGAGACTAGTGTCATATGAGCAGTTTCTAGAAGATTCTCTGGGATTCCACCTAGCAAACTACTTTTGCCATTTGTCTTCTCTTACTCATCGCACCCTATAGAAGGGCTTTCCAGTATGCATCACGCCCCATGTGTGTAATAGGTGAGATGCAATTCACCCTATGCATGGAGCAGTCTTTATGGTCCAGTTTTGAGCAGTTCTGAGTAGTTTTTCATGGAGAACTTCTGGGAGATGATGTAATCAGCTGACCTTGTTCCTTTAGGGTATGAAACAACACTTTTAGGGGTTTAGAAGCCCTTGGTTTATGGACATATGTGATTGGGGTTGTAGTGCCCAAATATGTCTATAACATTGCAGTCAAAAAATGTTTAAGACTCTTTAACCCATTAAAATTTAAGGAAGCTTGATGATTGATCACTTCCTATTCCGTAAATCTTTACTCTTCTTAACCACCATTAAACCCCCAATTTCCATATCCATGCATGCATATTCTAGTAATACCATAAGAATGAAAAAGTATTGTGGTACATGAATACAAAGCAACTTCTCCTTGTATACCATAAAGCATTGGCAATATAATCATATGAATGCTCTAAATAAGATGATGAAGTCATTCTTGCTTATTTAAGAAAAGTATCATAAAGTGAATAATGGTCTTACAAGTTTCCATGTCCACATTTATACAACCACTATATGCATCATCACCTTACATAACCCACCATCGCTTCCTAGTTCATACTTTGATTGTCCTCAATTCGTATTACTTTGTTGTGAAATATATTAAGTCTATGATAGTATTAGAATTCACCTTTAACCAATTTCATCAAGAAACAATGTCATAGAAGTGTGTAACAAGTAAGGATTTTGTTTGCATGGTGGCATGCAAAATATTAGGCATCGGGGAATGTTGGGCTCTAAAAATGTCATAATATTCTTTACATAAAGTACCCATTTATAAGCCATATTCTCGCATTTATGACACTTTCCGTAGCGATTAAACTACCAATTTTTGCTAAATGTACCTCTTCCACCATGTGGTTAATTATGATGGATTTCTTAACTTTTTAATGATTAAATGTGTCTTTAATATGCTTTTATCAATGACAGTTTACTAATGGGGTTATGTTTCCAAGAAACATGTTTGAATACATAAATTTCTATTCATGTACTAGTTCAATTCTAGTCTGGAAGTTTTGTACCAGTTCAATTCTAGTCTGGCAGTTTGGTATTCGTTCAGTTCCACTTGGCAGTTTGGTACTTGTTCAGTTCTAGTCTGGAAGTTTGGTACCTAATTCTGCACCTGCAAACCAACAGTTACAAGAAGTTACATAGTTATTTCCAGATTTGGAGGAAAGTCAAACTAATGCTAAGTGGCATCGTCTTCATCTCCAACAATTGACTTAACGTAATCCTAAATCCTAGCAAGTTATTTAATGAACGTCCTTTGTTTGAATCATAGTATGAGGCATTAGATTTTCATGGAATTTGATATGATTCTTTGAACTAACACTTCCTCTCCATTATATTATAAAATAGGTTTACGCAAAAGGGAAAGGGAGGAGAGGACATAGAGAGAAATTCCATCATTACTCTGAGTTGATTTTATTTGTAACTGATTTCAATTTTTGTATGTAAAGAAGACAATTATATTTTTTTGTAATAAAGATTTAATTATTGTTCAGTTATGCATATTTTTATGATCTGATTTAGTGTCTAGGCAAATTTCTACGTCAGGAAGGGCTCCTCGACTCAGGTAACCTTCTTGTTTTCTTATTTCTAGAGTAGAGTAATATTCATAAATATTTAGTTTTCTTTATTACATATTTTGTTTAATATTTCATTTCATTAGACTCATGTTTCATGTAGTATTTTGCTGAAATTCACCTTTTCTATTTTCATATCTGTTAATAGAACATGTTATGATCAAATTCAAATTAATTTTCTTAATATTAAGAGTCAAGGAAACTTAAGTTTGTTTTCTTAATATGTTTTCGTACCTTGAATTTTAATTCCTAGAATTTAAATACCCAATTCGCTACCAATATCTAGAGTTTTCATTTCCATAATTTCGGTACACAATTTGGTACAATACCTAGAATCTCCCTGACGTCATATTTCAGTAGCATGCAATTTAATACCAAAAATATATATCATGCGGGTTCCTTATTACATTTTGGTACTAGATCAAAGTATTGAAAAATCTATAACTTGTAATTTTGGATTTCATATTCTACATTAAGAAAGAACCTACATTATATCGTTATGACTCTAATCTTGCTTAGCATTTATTTTTAATATTTTAGTGACGCATTTCTTATTATTATTATTTTGCATTTTATTGCCCTGTCTTCTTTACTTGCCTCACACACTTTTTCTTGTAGTTTTCAGTATTTACTTTTATGCGATTTCCTTTTCTAAAACATGTTTAATGAGTTTTTGTATGCATTTATATAGGATTAGAACCACTAAAATCTGAAGAACTAATAAGATACATACATAAAACCACATGGACATTATCTATCAGTAATGAAAAATTGTGGTTCAAAACTTGATAAGAATTAGGGTCCCTCAATCCAGCAACAAGTTATAAGCCCTAGAGATTAGATCTTTCTAGTACTAGTCATTTAACATAACATAAAATAGACTCTAATCCTACATTTCTTGTTCTTTCATCTCTAAGTCTTATGATCTCTGATTCAACAATAAAATGTTGGAATTAGAGTATATATTATTTTACCAATAGTTGTAATTCTCCTATCATTTGGAGTGATCAGGTGAACATGGTGATGATTGGACAAGATATTTTGGCTACCATGGATCATTGAGAGATGGAGGTTATTAAAAATAATTTAGATGCAATAGGACAAGAAGAAGAGTTATGAAGATCAACAAAGAGCATTCAAGGAGTTTTAGGTTTGGGAGCATGTGTACTTTCCAATCAAGCCCAAGAGAATCTCCTTGAGGATTGGGTCATGTGCCAAGTTGGAACTTGGTATTGTGGTGCTTTTGAGATCCTTGAGAGGGTTGGACTAGTCGCATACAAACTTGGGTTGCCACCATCGGTCAAATTCCATGATGTTTTTCATGGTTCATTGCTTAAGATATATGTGTAGGATGTTGATCATGTGATTGATTAGCCTATATTGGAGGTGGAACTAGAGGGAGAGTTCTAGCGAGAGCCACAATGCATATTGCATTGAAAACAACACATGTTCTAGAATCGAGCAATAGAGCAACTTAAAGTGCAATGAAAGCACTTTGGGCCCGATGAAGCTACATGGGAGATGGTTGATCAGATGTGGGCATTATATCCTTATTTATTTGTTGGTTGAAGAAAATAAGTTTTTGGTATATATATATCATTATAAATACCACATTGAGTTGTGTTTATAAAGCTCCTATAAGCGGTATGTTTGTCATGTTCATCATTTTTTTCAACGATTATCATTGTATATACTACATCAAGATGTGTTAAAAAGCTCGATAAGTGGTATGTGTTATTGTTCATAAGTGGCATAGAGCACCAAGGATAGATTTCCCACAAAGGGAGGGGTTTGTAATAGCCCCAGGTTGATTTCCCATGTAAATAAAATAAGAACGAGGTCATGAGACACATATTCCAAGATGAATGGAGGGGACATCACTATAGTGGGCATCACTTGTGGTTTATTAATGGCTATGGAAATTGGTGAAGGAAAAGAGGAAATAAATGACAATTTAATATGAGAAATAAAGGAAAATAGAAGAAAATGGAGATGAAGAGACACAAATATGCATGCAAGGTCAATTGGAGAGAAAATGGGGGAAAATTAAGAAAAAAGGAAAAAGGATAGAAAGAGACTAGACATCAATGATAAAAGCGTATCAGAGAAACAATTAACAACCTTTTTCAATTCTAGCTTTGATCACTTTCAGAAATAGAGGTCTAATAGAAGAGAGAGGAAGAACTTGGAGAAGAAAGCAAGCAAGCAAAGGAAATTAAGTGAGTAGAAGGAAAGGTTGGAAAAGAAGCTACAACAAGAGGAAATTGCAAGTAACAAGTTGCATGTGTGATTTCATTACTTATATTTGGATGCATGGTACATGAAGTTAGTTATTGGGTTTCCTTGTTGTCGTTAGCATGGGATTTTCTTAGATTGATAGTGGTTTTCAACCTTTCCTTTCTATTTCCTGGATAGTCATGGTGTTGTGGGTTCCTTGTTTTGGTTTAACATTTAGATGGTCGGTAGACTTTGGATCTTAGTGAAGTCGTCTCAGGAAATTTCCAAGGGTTAAGGGTGGAAATGGAATTTCACCTAGAACTTTTGACAGATGGGTAGAGATAGGAAAATTCCTCTCGGCATGGTGAATAAAGTTGAAGGCATCCAAGCTTGTTTTGTGTTAGTCATTTTTAGACCAGTTTAGGTGAAATCATTGTGGTTGAGGGTTGAGGTGGTTTCTCATTTGGAAGCCTTGGTGGTTCTGTTTTAGTTTAACCCATATGATCACACATTAAAGCTTGTAATATGGAATTGGGGTGATGGATGAAAGAAATATTTGGTTCAATCCAATCTATGGTCTCATGGTATGTGGAAATCCCTAACTTGGTTGGAACTTGCATAAGTTAATATGATTATTTTCTTATTGTGATCAACGAGTACATGTACTGGTTATTGTGTTGATTTTAGGACTACTTTTTCATGGTTTCATTCTAGTTATATGTTTGTTATAGGCTTGGTTAAAGGTTGTGCTCTTGTTATGGATCTCGTTCATGATTCGAAAAGTTATTTAATGATTATGTGAATACATGGGAAAACTAGTGTTGTTGCAGTCAATTTGAGAGGTCATTGAGCCTTCTTGATGATTCCTTGATGAAGTTAAGGAGACATTGAACATATATGCATTCATGACCTGTAGATCATCATGCTTACCATGTGTTTGACAAAAAAAAATCATGTGTTTGGAATTTTTTTAGTAAGATCTAGCCTTAATACTTATCAAATAGACTAATAATCACCTTAAACTTGATTATGGAAAGTTTTCAGTTGTTTTCTGTAGTCGCCTATAGGCTAACCTTGAAAATGTGACATTGATTTCGTTATAAAAAATCTATGACTGTGGATAGAGGTGACTTCCCTAGGTCTGGTGGACTGACCTAGAACAAAAAAAAGAAAGGACTATAATGTCTTCCTTAAAGTACATGGAAAACGACATGAAGCCTACCTAGAATCTGTCGCAAGCTTCATTCCTTTCTTGGCTTTTGCGCTGCAATCCTAACTCTGATCACTATAATTAGAACTTGCACAATTAGACGACACAAGCTAGAGATATGCGTCGTCAATGTAGCATAAGCCAATCACTTCATTCAATAGATCAACGTGGTATTGAAATACATGAAATCATAACATCACATATAGGAAAATAATGTATTCCTTGTATTGAAATAAATGGAGAGAGTCACAAAAAAATATAGATTTAATCTTGTAGAAGAGCTCCTCCAAGTTGACCTGTCCTTCCTTGCCACAAAGTGTGCTTCTATGTCACCCTAATGCATGGAATAATGACTCTCACAATAAAAACATAAGGGTATAATCTATCTCCAGAATACAATCCCTAGCTTGTGGATGGAAATAAATATATAGAATAGGATGGTAGGTTAGGAATTCTTATCCATTTACAAATCTAAGCCTGAGATCCACTCTTTATGGAAGGATGAGCTCAAGGGACAACAGATCAAATCCCCAATGTAGGATAGGATAGGATTCAAGACTTTCATACAAGGTAAATGGTTATAACAACTCCTAGAAGCTTCTCGAAGAGGAAGCTTCGATATTCTTTTTATTTTTCCCGGATTTCTAGACTCAATGCACCCCTAGCAAGGGGCAACTTACTGGTGATCAACACAGGGCGAGAGAACATCACTCTACTGGTGAATGCAGTCTCTCAAAGGACCAGGGTGCATCGGGCCTTAAAATCAATGAAATGATGCAGTTAAAGGCATAAACTATGGGATTAGGGAGTTTAATTCTTATTTCATTATGCAATGATGATGACAAGGGGTGAAAGGATGTTGATTGATCGAGTTAGCATGCCTATTGACCAGATGTGACTTAATGGCCTATAACGGATTTCCCCCATAAGTGAAAAGTCAGAAATGACAAATGATGACTTGTAACAACCCTGGTCCAAAATCCATTTAAAATGTTAATAAAGGCAAAATATTCACCAAGGTTATGGGACACGTATTCCAAGTTGAATGTTTCGCAAAAACATAGTGATGGGGATCACTTACGGTTAATTAATGGCTAAGGAAATTGTCAAAGATAATGGCAAAGGCTTTGGAAAGGAAAAATGGCATTTTTGGCAATTTATTTATGAAAATAAGGAAAATAGGAGAAAAGGAAGGTGAAAGGTCATAGGTTTCATGTGAGGAGGAAAATGAAAGAAAATACTGGAAAAGGAAGAAAATAGAGGCCTCATCAATAAAAAGTCTTATGAGGATTAGTTCACAAATTTTTCCAATTTTAGCTTTGAGATCTCTCTCGATTCTCTATCTCTCTCTCATGCTCTTGGACACTAAGAGTTTCTTGGAGCACTCTTGGAGAAGAGTGGCGTACTTGGTATTTGGAGCGAGAAGGTGAAGGAAAAGCAAGAAAGAGCAAGCGGACATCGGGATCAACAACTACAATGGTTTCTTCTTGCACGTACTGAGTTGCATGTATGATTTCCTTACTAGTTTTCGCATGCATGGAACATGCATGTGGTTTCTTGATTATGATCTGTCATGGGCTTGGAGGATTGCTTGGATTGATAGTGGTTTTTCCTAGCCTTCCCATTTCCTAGATAGCCATGGTGTTATTGGTTTTTTTCTAGTTGGTTCTCATGTTCCTTTGGCTTTGGGTTGAGTTATTATTTCCTAAAAGCCTTGGTTAGAAAAACGCTCAAGAAGCCGTGTAACAACTTGGGTTGAGTTACTAGTCCTGGAACCCTTGGTTGGAAAACTATTAAGGACCCCTTAGTGTGTTGAGTTACTAGCCCTGGAAGCCCTGGCTGGAAAAATTCTCTAGAATCTTGGAAACAACTATGGGTTGTTTTACTAGTCCTAGAAGCCCTGATTGGAACGAACACTCGAGAGCCCTAGATAGATTAGGTAGAGACCAATTTGGTGATGGTTAGTGATGTTTGACCGTGAGGTGGAATCACTGGTTGACGGTTGAGGTGGTTTTGCCCTCTGGAAGCCATGGTTTTTTTTTTATTAGATGTGTTTCATGAGATCCCACATTCGTGCTTGGAATATGGCTCAGGGGTGATTGACTAAAGTGATTTTTGGCTCAACCCAATCTATTTTTGGGTGGTATGTGGAAGTCCCATACCGGTTTGTTTTTTTCATTCATTAATAAGAGTTTTTATCCTTGGTATTTTATGAGAAAATGTAGTGGAATATATGTGGCATTTGTGCCAGATGTATCATCATTATTTATGTTGTTTCTCTTCTAGTTATATGTTTGGTTATGTGAGGTTCCATAGCTATGGCTCTCACTCTTGATTTGATAAGTAAATTGAATGGTTGATGAATGCATGGGCTAATGAATTATTGTTTTAGTTAACTTGTGAGTGTCTGGAACATTCTTGGTAACCATTAAAGAAAAAGTATCAGCTTACGGTTAGATAAAACTGTTAAGTTATTATGGTGTTTCCAAAATGGTCTATGGTTATAAATTTTAGAGGTCGCAAGGTCGTTGATTTTAGAGGTCGCAAATTTGTTGATTTTAGGGGTTGCAAGGTCACTAATTTTAGAGGTTGCACGGTCGTTTATGTTAAAGTTTGTAAGGTCGTTGATTTTATAAGTCACAAGTTTGTTGATTTTATAGGTCACAAGGTTGCGAGGTCATGAGGTCAAAAGGTTGCAAGGTCGCAAGGTCACAATTTTGTGAGGTCACAAGGTCGCAAGATCGCAAGGTTGCACACTTGGAGTCTTAGATAATTGCAAGTTGCAGCCTTGAGAAAAGGTCAAGTTTGGAACTTGTCCGATGGAAGAGTAGCATAAGAAAAGAAAGTTAGACTCCATTTCTTTAAGGTCACCTCATAGGTTGAGTCATATCATAGTAACTCTTCATCACATGTTTACCCCGGTTTTCCGGTTGCTTGGGTATATGTGGGAGGAGGGTGTTATAGAGTGGTATCATAGCATGGTTCACCCCTCGAAATGCATGGGTAGTTTGTTGGTCCTGCATACATGTCAAATTGCATATGTGTTCTTGTGCTTATGGTCTATGTGTTTGTTGTGAATGAATTTCGATCGTGCAATGGTCATGTGTATCAGTGTTTATATGTTGTTATGCATACATTGACTGGATAATGGCTTAAATGATGCTTATATGTTGACTTGGCTATATTTATATATGTATTTTTCTAATATGGGCAGTCTTGAAGACGAGATATCCTCCCTGCACTCTACTAAGGAATGCTGGTTTGTTTACAATTTGGTTTAGCTGACATAATATACCTTGCAGGAAGAAGAGATCAAAGATGACTAGAAATATGGTATACTACAGTTCACGATACTCTCCCTATGGATTAGATGAGCAACGTGGTGTTGGGAACTCTTATGACTTAGCAGACACATTGAGAAGCTTGAATTAGGATGTAAGGAGTTGCAAAGAAGATAATAATGAAATAATCATGTAGGCACAAGAGAAATAAGTAGAAGTAAATGCAGTAATCCTACAGAGTTCGTAAAAATTCAGAGATAGGAACAACTTCAGATCAGCCATGAGAATGAGGATAGGACTAATGGGGCATATGGAAGTAGATCTCATAGTGGGCATAGGTCAGATAGAGATGAAATGATTAGAGATGGAAGGTTCTTGGATACTCCAGATAGGAGAGGCAATGGATGTAGGTTTTATTCTAGTTCTGATTTTGACAGGTATCATGATCATCGTCATTATCATCCCTACAAGAGGAATTACATGGGATATTTCAAGATGAGTTAATGAAAGAAAAGCCACCTACATTCGATGGAGAAATGAAGAAATCAAAGGATGCAGAAGCATGGTTGCTTGGAATGAATAAGTTCTTTAGAATGCATGATTACTTGAAGAATATGAAGGCCAGAATAGCTACATTCAGTCTTAAAGGTAAATCAAACATTTGGTGGGAATATCTAAAGAATGTAAGAGATATTTATGAAGAGGAGTTCACTTGGAGTGAATTCAAGAGACTATTCATAAAGAAGCATCTATCAAAGAGATACTATGGTGACAAGGAAAAAGAGTTCTATGAATTGAATATGGGATCTATGACCGATGAGGAATACACTAGCATATTTATGGAGTTGTTGAGATGTGTTCATTACTTCAAGGAGGAGAAGACCAAGATTCAAAGATTCATCAATGGATTGTTGGTAGCATTCAAGAATAGGATTGAATTCAATCAGCGTATATCATTGGACGAGGTCATCCAGAAGTTAAAGCATTGTTATGAGTAATCAAAGCACAAATCTGAGACTAAGCAGGATTGGAAAGGTAATGATAAGAATATAGGGAAATGGGATAAGAAGTGAACAAGGTTTCAAGATACAAGTAAAAAAGAGAATGCAACACCACATAAGAAGTTCAATGCATGTGAGAGAGGGCAGGGATTTCAATTTGAGAAGTAGAAAAAGGGTGATGGTAGGAAGACTTTACAGTGTTGGACTTGTGGCACAGATCATCATAGGAGAGATCATCCATAGCATCAGGGTGGTAGACCGTAGATCTACAGTGCTCAAGAGTCACAGAAAGTGGGGGATGTTGGACAAAATGTTCCCTCGAATTTATGCAGTGCTAGATAACAGGTAGGAACATCACCAACCGTCTATTATTGAGATACATAGTAAGTTTTGTGATCAAGTTGTTTCTATTTTGATTGACCTTGGATCTAATTATAGTTATGTTAATCACGACATAGTGGATAAGTGTGGTTTGAATAAAGAAGTGCATGCAGAATCTTGGTTAGTGTAGTTGGTTACAATTACAAAGAATATAATTCATCAGTGGGTAAGGGATTGTGCACTTGAGTTCAATGGTTTGTCTACATCAGCATATTTGAATATATTTCTATTTGGATCGTATAGTATTCTTTTGGGTATGGACTGGCTATATCTTCACAAGACTAAGGTGGACTATTATGAAAAAACTATTGAGTGTGTGGATGGAAATGGGAAACAAAGAGTCTTGTAGGGTAATAAGAAGGAAAAATCAGTTAGAATGGTGACAGTTATGAAAGAAAAGCATAGTTGTAGGAAAGGATGTGTGTTATTTGCAGCACATATTTCCATTGACAAAGTTAATGAAGTTGAGGGTGCAGAGGTATTAAGAAGGTACCCATTCTTACAACAGTTTCAGGATGTGTTTCCTATAGATATTTCAAAGTTTCCACCTCACAGGGAAGTGGATTTTTCTATTGAGTTGGTACCAGGGATAGCACCAACATCAAAGGCACCATACAGGATGAGCACTCCAAAGCAGTGTAATTGAAGTTGTAGTTGAAGGAAATGTTTGACAAGGGATACATTAGGCCAATTGTATCACCTTGGGGTGCACTGGTCTTGTGTGTGAAGAAGAAGGATGGTACTCTTGGGCTATGCATCGTTTGCAGGTAGTTGAATAAAGTGACAATCAAGAACAGGTATCCATTGCCAAGGATTGATGGTATGTTCGATTAGTTGAAGGAAGTAGCAGTGTTCTCAAAGATTTATCTAAGATTCAGATATCATCAAGTATGAATTAAAGAAGATGTAATTCAAAGGACAACTTTCCAGACTAGGTACAAACATTATGAGTTTGTTGTAGTTCCATCTGGTGTGACTAATGCTTCAACTACCTTTATGTGGTTGACGAACATTTTGTTGCATCCTTATATAGACAAGTTTGTTATTGTGTTCATTGATGACATATTGATATATTCTAAAAATGAAGAAGAACATGCCGAACATTTAGCATAAGTGTTGAGATTGCTAAGAGAGCATCAATTGTATGCTAAGCTTAGGAAATGTAGTTTCTTTAAGACAGAGGTACATTACTTGGGGCATGTGGTTTCCATGGAAGGCATAGCAGTGGATCCAGAGAAGATAAGGGCTATCATGGAATGGGCAGCTCCTAGAAATGTGTATGAGTTAAGATCGTTCATGGGGTTAGCATGTTATTATAGGAGCTTCATCGGGAACTTCTCTTACATTGCTTACCTGATCATATTGTTGCAAATGAAAGGTAATAATTTTGAATGGAAAGAGAATTGTGCAACAAGTTTTGAACAATTGAAGCAGTTGTTAACGTATGCTCTAGTGTTAAAGATTAGATATTCGAACAAAGAGTTTGTGGTATGAACAGATGCTTGCAAGAGAGAACTTGGTGGATTTCTTATGCAGGAAAGACATGTGGTATGCTATGAATCAAGGAATTGAATAAGCACAGATAGAATTATCCAACACATGATCTTGAGTTAGCAGTGATCATCCATGCATTGAATATGTGGAGGCATTATCTTCTCGGTAGGATGTTTCTATTGACAAGTGATCATAGTGGATTTAGGTATCTATTTAACCAATCGAATCTAAATTCCTGACAAGCTGGATGGTTGGACATGATCACCAAGTTCAATTTTTAGATCAAGTACATTAAAGGTAAAGAGAATAGGGTTGCATATGCTCTTAGAATGCAGATACAAGTGAACCACATAAAAAATATGAGTTCTTCTCAGACACATTTACAAGCTCAGATCATATAGGGAGGTTAGCATGATAAAAAGTACTTGGAGCTCAAGCACAGGTTACAACAGAATGGAGGCATAGGTATAGATACATGTACAGGTGTAGGTATAAGTGCACAAGATGTGTACTATCTTGTCACAGCAAATGTCTTGGTCATATTTAGGGACATGATATATGTAGCAGATGAAAGAAAGATCAAGAAGCTTATCTTGAGGGAGTTTCATGCAAAACTATATTCAGGTCACTGAGGCTATCATAAGACACTGACATGAGTGAAGAAGTTTTACTATTGGCCAAATATGAAGAGTAACGTAGCAGAGTTTGTGGCTAGGTGCTTGGATACAAGTAAAGGCAGAGTGTAAGCATCCAGGTGGACTAATACATTTGATTTTGATTTGAGAATGGAAATGGGGAGGTAATTTCCATGGAATTTTTGGCAGGTTTACCGAGGACATCTAAATAGCATGATTCCATCATGGTCGTGGTGGAAAGGTTGACAAAGGTTGTGCACTTCATTCCAGTGAAGTCTACATACTCAACGAATGATGTAGAAAAATTCTTCATCGGAGATGTAGTGAGGTTGCATGGTGTACCGAAGAATATTGTATCAGACAGGGATGCTTAGCTCACTTCTAGATTTTGGAAAGAGTTATTTGTAAATTTGGGTATAGAGTTGGCCTTCAGCATAGCTTATCATCCACAAACATATGTATGGATAGAGAGGCTCAACAAGGTACTGGAGGACATGTTGAGGATGTATGCAATGCATCAATAGTGAAAGTGGGAAGAGTACCTTCCACTGGTATAGTTTGCTTACAACAATGAGTATCATGAGTCATTAATGGTGAGTATGTTTAAGGCACTCTATGGGTGGAGTTGTAATACTCTCATCAGTTGGAGTGATCCAGTAAACAAGGTATTGATAGTACTAAATATGTTGGAAAAGATAGAACAATAAATGCAGGTAATCAAGAAGAATCTAAAGGATGCATAGTATATAGAGAAAAGTTATGTAGATTGGAACAAGTTGTTTAAGGAGTTTCAAGTTAGGGAACAAGTGTATTTGTGCATTAAACCCAACAAGAGATCCTTGAGGATTGGGTCATGTGAAAACATGGCACCTCTATTTTGTGGACCTTTCAAGATTCTTGAAAGGATTGGACCAGTATCTTACTGACTATCAATACCTAGGACAGTGAAATTCCATTTTGTTTTCCATGTTTCATTGTGTAAAAAGTATGTTAAAGATGTTGATCATGTGATTAACTGGTATGTATTGTAGGTGGAGCGAGAAGGATAATTCTAGTCGGAACCTCAATTCATTTTACAGAGAAATATTCTCATGCTTTGGCTGAGCAATCTAGTAGTTTAAATTGCAGTGGAAGAATTTTGGTCTCAATGAAGCTACATGGGAGATGGCAGATTAGATGTGGGCTATGTATTCTTCTCTATTCACTGGTTGAGCACATGTTTTTGGAATATGTATTGGGATATGTTCTCATGTGATTTTTTGGTTTATGTATATGGATGTAAATACCACCATGAGCTATGTTAGAAAGATCCAATAAGCAGTATGAGTGTCATGTCCTTATGATTTTCATGATGTTATGTTTTTCATGCTAGTTTGCTTTTCAACAGGAGTTCATTGTAAATATCGCAATGAATTAAGTGATAAATATCCATGGGTAGTATGTTTTTCTTTTAGCAATCATGCTGGTTTTAGGTGTCATTGAACACCGAGGATGATGTTCCCCCAAGGGGGAGGTTTTTGTAACAACCCTAGTAAAAAATCCATGTAAAAACTAAATGAACGCAAAATATTAACTAAGGTCATGGGAAATGTATTCCAAGCTTAATCTTGGGAAAACGCATATTGATGGGGATCATTTGTGATTAATTAATGGCTAAATAAAATTGGCAAATGAAATAGCAAAGGCTTTGGAAAGGAAAAATTGCATTTTTGGGAATTTATTTATGAAAATAAGGAAAATAGGAGAAAAGGAAGGTAAAAAGTCACAAGTTTCATGTGAGGAGGAAAAGGAAGGAAGCTAAAGGAAAATGAAGAAAATAGAGGCCTCATTAATAAAAATTCTTCTAAGGATAAGTTCATAGACATTTTCCAGTTTTATCTTGGAGCTCTTTCTCGTAATCTTGGACACTTATAGTTTCTTGGAGAACTCTTGGAGGAGTGTGGAATACTTGGGATTTGGAGCAACAAGGAAAATGAAAAGTAGGAAAGCACAAGAGGACATCAAGATCAGAAGCTACAGTGGGTTTTTCTTGCAGGTACCAAGTTGCATGTATGTTTTCCTTACTAGTTTTGGCATGCATGGTACATGCATGTGGTTTCTTGGTTATGATATGTCATTGGCATGGAGGATTACCTAGATTGAAAGTGTTTTTTCCTAGACTTTGCATTTCCTAGATAGCCATGGTGTTGTGGGTTTTACTTTTGTTTTCTAGTTGGTTCTCATGTTCCTTTGGATTTGGGTTGAGCTATTAGTTCCTGGAAGCCTTGGTTGGACAAACGCTCGAGAAGCACTTCAATAGGTTGGGTTGAGTTACTAGTATTGGAAGCCTTGGTTTGGAAAATGGTCTAGAGAATTTGGTACGTTGAGTTAATAGCCCTAGAAGCCCTGGTTGGACAAACACTCTAGAAGCCCGATATCAATTGTGGATTGAGTTACTAGTCCTGGAAGCCCTGGTTGGAATAAACACTCTAGAGACCTTGATAACTTAGGTAGAGACCAATCTGGTGATGGTTAGTGATGTCCAACTGTGAGGTGGAATCACTTGCTGAGGGTTGAGGTGCTTTGGCCTCTGGTAGCCCTGGTTTATTTTTTTTGGATGTGTTTCATGAGAGCTGACATTCATGGTTGGAATATGGCATGAGGGTGATTAGTTGAAGTGATTTTTGGCTCAACCCAATCTATGGTCAGGTGGTACATGGAAATCCCATACTGGGTTCGTTTTTTCATTCATTAATAAGAGTTTCTCTCCTTGTTATTTTATGAAAAAATGCAGTGGATTATATGTGGAATTTATGGATGATGTATTCTAATTATTATGTTTGTTTATTTTCTAGTTATATGTTTGGTTATGCGAGGTACACTAACTATGGCTCTCCCTCCTGATTTGATAAGTAAATTGAATGGTTGATGAATGCATGGGCTAATGAATTATTGTTGCAGTTAACTAGTGAGGGTTTGAAACCTTCTTAGTAACCCTCAGAGGAAAAGTATCAGCTTATGGTTAGATAAAACTATTAAATTATGATGGTGAGAACCAACAGGGTATGTCATTATAAACATGAGAGGTCGCAAGGTCATTGAATTTATAGGTCTCAAGGTCATTTATTTTAGGGGTTGCAAGGACATTGACTTTAGAGGTTGCAGGGTCACAAGTTTGTGAGGTTGTGAGGTCACAAGGTCGCACACTTGGAGTCTCGAATAATTGCGATGTGCAACCTTGAGCAAAGGTCAAGTTTGGAACTTTTTGCGATGCAAGAGTAGCATAAGAAAAGAAAGTTAGACTCCATTTCCTTAAGGTCACCTAGGAGGTTCATTCGTATCATAGTAACTCTTCATAACATGTTTATCCCGATTGGCCAATTACTTGGGTAGATGTGGGATGAGGGTGTTACATGACTGAAGTACTTTACCTTGTCACAAGTTGGGATCAAGAAGAACTAGAGAGACCATTATCTATTACAATACATTTACATCATGATATCTCTGTTGAGGGAGGCATTACCATGCTTAATATATAAGCTAACATTACATGCACAATGATCAAATTGAGACGTCCACTGATGAAAAAGGGTAGACCAAATGATTGGATGATTGTTTGTATGATCATAGAAATCATACATTATGATCTTGTGAATCAATGAGCTAGATTCAGACATGGTACAAACCATTTGATTACCAAACAATGATGTAAACCGTTAAAAAATGCGAGGGAAACCACTGATGATGTCAATGGTTCTCAAGGTACTACAGTACAATCCATATGATGTGAATGAATGAGCTGAAGTCGAACACCACATAATCTATCGGTCGAAAGCTAGTGATGTAGACCTGTCATCGAGAGCAAGAGAACTTTCTGTTGATGTATGCAAGCACCAAGGTACTGAAGAGTTGTTTCTAGCTCAACTTCCTGGATAATGAGTTTATGTTGACAAGAAGTGACTTGTCATAGGACGGCCTTAATGTATCCCCCATCAATGACACAAAATGGGTATCATGATCTGAGACAAAATGTTAGTAATGCAAAAGAGGATCAGGAACATGGAATGAAGGCTTAAGAGTGTTGTAGAAGATATTAACTGAATGAATTCTCTTGAACATACTAGAGGCACTGAATGGATTTGGAAACATTCACCCAAAACCTAAAATGGAGGCTTTGCAAAGGAATGATGAACCAAAAGATAAGCAGATTTCCCAACCCAACAACCACAAAGATGAAGCAGAAGAGTTTCATGTTGAAGAGAAATTCTCTGCTATTAACAAGTGGAGTACCATGTTTTCCCAATTTCCCCAACCATTGTTGGTCAGTACCTCTTTATTTTTGACAAGCTTGAGTAGGATATTGTATGCTTGCTCTGTAAGTTCATCTTTGGGATGAATCCCTCCAAATATATTTAATGAACCCTAAGAAGGAGTGGTTCAGTCTCGTCATGTTTGATGCTTTAACGAGTTCAGCAAAGGTCCAACTCGACATATTTTTCATGTTTAGAGATTTTGAAAAAGAGGTAAAAAAGAAAACTCCAAATTTCCCTTTTTGTGGATATTCCCTTGAGTTAGAAAAGGTAGAAAATGATACTCAAGAGAAATTCTTATCCATGTTCGACTAAGGTATTCCTTTTTCACAACTAGTCTATCTTAGTTCAAAAAAGGGTTGAACTTATACTTAGTAGATGTCTTTTCATTTACTTTAATGATTTCAAAAAGATAAGTGATCGAAAATATTTTCATAGTTTAGGAGTCTGAAAAGAGTTGAAGGAGGGTTCCTCCTAGAGGAATGAGTCATATAATATGATATCAATTGGTTATGGTCATGATGGAATACTCAAAACATGTAGAGGTCAAGAGGTTTGCTAATAAGACCACTCATCACAGTGGTTCCTAACAAAAGTGTAAAATAACCAAGTGAAAGAATATGATTGGCTAAGCAGATGGTGACAATGAAATGAGAAAACTGAGGCTCATATGATAGAAATAGACTAATAAAAATTGCAATCACGAGAGATAGGATGAGAATGGTTTCATTTTTACACAAGCTTGAAACATGGGAAATTATGCTTGAGATTGGTTTCATTTTTACACGAGATTAAACAAGGAAAAGATATGCGTGTTTTAATTTTGCATTCCCCTAGCATAATGAACCAATTCGAGGTACATGCTCCCCACGCTTCATTTCATTCACCTAAGTAGACTGTTGGTTTCTAACAGGTGGATGGAATGAAGGTTGATTTACGAGATCAAGTGAAAGGCTCGACTGGGAATTTACGAGATCTAATCAAAGAATCAATTTGGAAGGGGATTTGTTTCATTTTTTAATGAGCTTGACACAATAAAAGAACTATGCTTAAGGGACCTTGTTTCATTTTTTAACGAGCTTGAGAAAACAAAAGGAACTATGCTCTGGATCATGACTTGCAGAAGGCCGTGGATTCCAAGAGGTTCTCATCAGATGAGAGAACAACACTATGGAAGGTATAAAAGGATCCAATTGAAATATTAGGATCTAATGCCCCCAGTAAATGATTGACCATATCACCTACTAGATCTAGGTCAAAATAAGTTGAGGAGATAGTGAAAGGTTCATCTTCATCAGTAGGTATGTGAATGGGATAGGTTGCCACGTAATTAACCTATGGAGGGAAAAAAACCACTTGCACATTTCAAATGCTTAGGGAAGTAGGACGATTTCTAGTCAAATTATGACCAACAAATGAAATTTGATCGATAGTCACAATCCTTCCATCATGCGGGAAGCACATCACTCAAAAGAGTGTGGACAAAACAACATCCATAGTATAAACATAATCTTGCCCCGGGAGAAAATTGAAGTCAAAATGGCCCATGACAACCATAAAATCAATACATACAATTTTTCCTCCCAATGTAACAAGAAATTAAGGAAGGATCCCCAAGGGTTCATTATTTCTTCTATTAAAAGCTAACATATTTGGAGTGGTAGATACAAGCTGTGGGGATCCCAAAGCTTTCCAAGCAGTGGAGGATAGAATACTAACTGAAGCACCCTAATATATAATTGTGAGATGAATATTATTATCATAAGCCTTTACCATGATCTTAAAAGGCATGTAAGAAGGGAGATGAGGTTTTGTCAATCGACTCCAATTAAAGGAAATGACATGTTTTCTTGGAGGGGGTTTCGTAGGAATGGGATAAATTCCCCCTTGTACGGTAGAATCAGATGAAACAAGAAGAACCTAAGTAGTATGATCCTCACTCTCTATGGGAAAAGTATGATCAACAGAAGGTGGAACTGGGTCAACCATTTTCTCAAAAAATGGTTGTTTGGGAACATACTCATGGGATTCACGTTCAAAGAGAGTGGGATTGCTTGGATTTGGATTTGGATTTTGATCAATCACTTCATCAACTAGTGGAGGATTGGGAGAAATCTTTCGATAACCAACCCAGAGACGAGGTTGAGAAGCTGTAAGGTTTCCCAACACTTTTGAGGCTTCATCCATAAAAGGACAAAGGTGAATACGATGGTTCCCTTAACATAACCTACAAGGAAACATGAATTTACCCTTTTTACCATGGACCTTACTATCACTAGTTGAAGGTTTTTCATCAGCATGATTTCCAGAAGATGATGACAAATCTTGATGTGAGCTTATAGAACACACTTCTAATACCTTGGGAATACCAACATAATCACTAAGAAGGTGATCACCCTTACAAAGATTGAAATGTAATTTAACTTTGTGGAGTTGATTGTAAGGTTAATCCACAGCAATGGTTGCTTGGTTTCCCCCTGCTTATTTTGCTTCCTCTTCTTTGTCCTCTTCTTCTTCTTCTTAGGTTCCTGTTTACTTGATTCAATACTTTCACCAAGCGAGGAGGCAAAAAGGGATGAAGAAACAACTGGTGAAGAAGAAAAAGGGTCAACTTTAGGATCAAATTGAGGTTAATATTTTTTAGGTGGAGGAGAACTTAGTTGACGAGTAGTTTGGACATTCAAAACCATAGGGGTTCAAAATAACCAAACTGGAAAACCAATGGTAAATCCGAGAAGGGACATTGTTTCCATTAAGGAGCACAAGTATTTCCAAAAGAAGGAAAAGGATGAGGATTTCCATTAGAGCATTGTCCTTGACTGGTGGACTCATGCCCAGTTTCCATTAGTCTCAAACTAAGATCCTCTAAGGAGTTATTCCCTAGGGAGGATTTTGTTCTGCAACGAATTAATTTATTTTAGTAATTAATAACAAAAATAAATAAAAAGGGGTAGCTAGGAAAAAGGGTTTACCAAGCAATTGTGAGTTGCGATATACCACCTTGGAGAGCCAATTATTTACGTACGCAAAGGAAATGTCCCTGAATGTTGTTTTAGGTCTACCACGGTATAAAAGGTGGACGATTCGGTTACCCATCGCAAGAATATAAACCTATGGTGCAGTATCAAAATTTACTCGACGGTATGTGGAAGTACACTTCGTAGTAGTTTTCTCTAATGCATAACCATTTTATGAGAGTGTTCCCATATACTTATCATGAATGGAGCACCATCCGATATACCCGAAGGTACATGGAGAATGATCTGATACACTTATGTACATGGAACATGATATCACTCCTAGATTACAACAGTGGAAAAAAATGACAACTCCTACGTTTAGCAACACTGGAAAGCCTCTATAGACTAGACCTCTAAGTGTGTCATTAAGTTTTAAATCCTCCTTAGGTTAATTGAGGTGAATTTAGATTTGATCATGAATTAGATTTTAGTTTCAAGGCTCAAAAATTGGTGTCACATGAACACACCTATGATGCAACTAGTATGAAAAAAAGAACTCTTTTCATTTCCCTTTTAAGAATGAAAGGCTTAAGTAGGGCAAGAAAAAATCAATAAACAATGCAACAAACAAGTGATGCAAAAATTGATCTCCTCAACTTCACTATTGCAATCAAAATCAAATCCCTATATGCAATGCAAAGATATTTTTCTTTTCAATTCCACTTAATTTTCAAACATGAACAAAACTAAGATGCATTTCTAATCACTAATAAAAGAAAACTTTTCAGAATGATGACTAAAACAACAATTCATTCAAGAACTCAATGATCAAACAAAATTAATTCACTAATGACCTAATGATAAGAATAAAGGAAAATATAAACAAATCCTTATTAAATGCATTCAAAATTGAAACAAAACCAAATGGAGGCTTCTGAGAGACCACAAGGCACTCAAGGACTCAAGGAAGAGCAGTTGGAACAAAGCTAAACAAAGGGAAAATCAGAGAAAAGAAAATGTGTGCATGAATAGGGAGCAACACAGTTGTTGAAAGGGAAAGATTACTCTATAATGCAGGCATTGAGAAGGTTCAAGAGAATTGCAACGCTCTGTCACTAGACTAGAGGGAGTGCTGATCAATGGATGCAAAGTTATAACACAAAGATTGCAATTGAAACTTAGTGAAAGGTATTCCTAGGTCTATTCTTGACTAAGTGAGATAGTGAAGGTCTCAAGAAGATGTAAAACAATAAATAAGGACAAGGAAACCACCAAAGGAATACTCCAGTCCCAGTATGATCACCAATTTATTAATTGGAATTTACGATTGCAGACAAATGTGTCTTCCCTAGGTCTGGTGGACTGACCTAGAACAACAGAAAGTAAGGAATATAATGTCTTCCTTAATGTAAATGGACAATGTGATGAATCCTACCTAGAATTTGTCGCAAGCTTCATTCCTTTCTTGGCTTGTACACTCTAATCCTAACTCGGATTGCTATAATTAGAAATTGCACAATCAAATAACACAAGCCAAAGATCTACGACATCTATGCAGCATAATCCAATCACATAATTCAATTGATCAACATGGTATTGAAATACATGAAATCATAAGATAACATATAGGAAAATAATGTATTCCTTGTATTAATAGAAATGGAGAGAGTTACAACCAAATATAGAGTTAATCTTGTAGAAGAGCTCTTCCAAGTTGACTTGTCTTTCCTTGTCACAAGGGTGCCTCTATGTCACCCTAATGCATGGAATAATGACTCTCACAACGATAACATAAGGGTAGAATCTATCTCCAAAATTCAACCCTAGTTTGTGGATGGAAGTAAATATAAAGAATAGGATGGTAGGTTATGAATTCTTATCCATTTACCAATCTAGGCATGAAATCCACTCTTGATAAGAGGATGAGCTCAAGCGATATGGGGTGAAATATCCAAGGTAGGATAAGATAGAATTCAAGACTTTCATCTCAAGTAAATGGTTATAACAGCTCCTGGAAGCTTCTTGAAGAGGAAGCTTTGGGATTCCTTTTATTTTTCCTGAATTTCTATAATCAACACATCCCCATCAAGGGGAAATTTGTTGGTGATCAGTGCAGTTCGAGAGAAGGTCAACATGCTGGTGAACGCAGTCTCTCAAAGGGCCAGGGTGTGTTGGGCCTTAAAATAATTGAAATGATGTATTTATATGCAAAAAGTATGGGATTAGGGAGATTCTTGCTTAGGGATTTGTGAAATGATGATGACAAGGGGTAAGAGGATGTTGATTGATTTAGTTAACATGCCTATTGACTAGATGTGACAAAATGGCCTATAATAGATTGTGCAACCTCATGGATGAAACTACGAAATTTTGAGTATAGTCGCACAGAGGGAGGCCTATCCGTGTAGCTGGAGCTTTCCAACCCACTGAAAGTGGCTTATGCATGCGGTTGGGTTGTGACCTTAAATAAAATTAAGTTCCAACTCAGGGTCTGATTACCAGGGGTTATGGTCTGACACCTAGGTGATTTGGTGTCCTTGAGAGGTGGTAAGTTTCCAATTAGTAGGCACTACTTCCATAATTGAAAATGGATGTTTAGTCATGTTATAGTAACTCACAACTCATGTTTTCTTGGAGATGTTGTAAAAGTGGGTAAATGTGGGATGGCGTGGTTATAAGGAAGAACTTTCTCTTACTTAGAACAATAAACACTTTATAATTCAGGACCTTACAAAGGTTAGGACCTATAAAAAAATATCTCATAAAAACAAAATCACCCGACAACCATTAAACATGACCAAATACTGGAGAAATAACCATGATAATACAAGCAGACATATATTGAACTGATCAACTAGACCAATGACATAAAGCAAGAAATTAGAAAATTACATAAGAAATAAGAAATATATTTACACACCATAATATTGAAACTTAAGCCGCACACTTGAATGTAGATACTAACACCAATGATTAGGGGAATTTTGAGGTCTAAAATGGGCCTCCTAAGAAAAATGTACAACCAAAATAAACTTTATAAGAACCAATAGGATTCAAGATGATGATGTCAACCATGGAGGATGATTCACCATTTTTGGAGTAAAAAAGTAAAAATATTAAAAATATATAAAATAATAAAACTACTTTTTAAACTCGTATTTTCAACTTATCTCCTTATGGTTTTACTCAAATTTCGAGCGGGAGTACTTGTTGGATGAAAAATTTAATTCCTCATCCAAGGAGTACCCATGTTGAATACTTTCAATGGACCTTGCTACACGAAAAATGAGAAATACATGAAAAAATGTAATTGCAATCACATTTTTCATGTATTTCTCATTTTTCGTGTAGTGGGATCCATTGAAAGTATGGAACATAGGGTACTACTTTGATGAGGAATCAAATTTTGCATCTAATGAGTATTTTCACTCGAAATTTGAGTTAACCCATACGGAGATAAATTGAAAATATGAGTTGAAAAAATAGTTTTTTCTTTTTTCCCTCTAAATCTGATGATGTAATCGAATTTTATTTTATTATTTCCACAACTATTTTATAGTTTCCTTAGGAGACCCATTTTACACTTCAAAATTCCCCTAATGACGACCCATAATGAATCCTAATACCAGGATAAAACATAAACCATCAAAACCACTATAAATCAGTAAATAGAGATCGAACACTTACCTGACCTCCACTCTCTTTTGAATCCAAATCCATCATAGGAAATGCCATTTAAAAAAACTACTTCACCTATAACCCTACATGCTTTCTCAAGTTGGTGCCTACAACGACCTATAAATCTTAAATGAATAGTATATTTGGGAGGTGGAAAACTCAACCTCCTAGGAATCCCTCACATCAATAATAACACCCCGTCGGGGAAATTAAGATATAAATATAAAAAAAAATGATATAATTTATTTAGTTTTCCATGCTATACATCATTTTTCGTTTAAAAAAAATTACGAAATGTTATGACAATTTTTTTATATATAATTTTAATTTTAAATGGTTTTTTAATAATAACATTTTTTAAATAAAAAATGATTATTTAGTTATTTAAATAAAAAATAATTTTTTAATAATGATAATTTTTTAAATAAAAGAGAGATATTTTATTTTTATATTAAATTTAATATTTTCATATTTTAATTTTTTATTTTATATATGTAAAAGTTGACAAAAATAAAAATATTATTAAGTTTTTCTTTTAAATGTAAAATTTAAGGATATTCAATTCAAAGACATGAATATCCCTTGAAAACATTAAAATAATTTTGAGCCAATATTTTTTTATATTGAAAAATATATTATACTAAATTAGTGAAACGTACCATGTTCAAACGTCCATTTTAATAATATACTAAGTGAATTTGTGTTATATTTATAGGAATGTGAGATACTTAATTAAATTTAATAGTGATAAAATATTATAATAATAATTTAATTTAAAAGTTTAAGTTACACATGAAATTAGTGTATAAGACTTTTTATTTATAATATAAAAATTCGTTTTTCTATTAATTCGATTACTAAATTTAATAATAACGTATATTACATCTTTTGTAAATCAAAATAAAAATGTTGTTATATATATCATGTGTCTTTTATTTATATAAATAAATACCATTAAACACTTCCACATCATTTACATCTCAATATATTAAATAAAATATCAAATTAAAAATAGATTCCTATTTATAATAAAATATCAAATTAAAAATAGATTCCTATCTATAGTGTATTATATAAAAGAAAATATAAAATTAGCAATTGTTTTAAAAGGTATAAAGAGAGGCCGATAGGATTATTAAATTGGAATTGTTGAATTTTTCTAGAATAGTTAATTGGTTTGTGGAAAACTTTGTTTTCTTGGACTGAATCATTGTGCAATTACTTTTCTTTAGATGTTTTGTTTATATCTATATTACAAGTAACACATTGAATGTCTTATGTCATTTTAAAGTAAGTTAATTACCCAAAATCAAGAAACCTCTATAGCATATACGAAGCTTGCTAGTGACCAAGGCAATAACCACCATGACTATCCCCTGCCAATATATTTCATTGAAAACCATAATTTTATATTGCATTTAGAAAGTCGAAACATAATATTGGTTATAGCAATGGGAGCTTGGACTCAGTACTATTATGAATCTTTATTATTGTAAATCCAAAGGTATAGTTTCAATTTTTAATAAGTGAAGCCTTAAACCAAAACCCAATAATGTCTCCTGCCATTCCGCATTCTTTGCGAGTTTATAAAGTTGAATTTTATGGTCGTGTTTTGAATGAGTATAATTACTTAATATAAAATTAAATAATTTATATTTAATTTTAAATTTTTTAAATGAATTAAATTAAGTTTATGATATATAATGTTTATATTTAAAATGAATTTTATTTAATGGTAAAAATGAAAATTTTTATTAAAAGATAAAGTTAAATTTTTATTAAAAAATTTAAAATAGGTAAATAATATTAGTTAAAAAAATTATAATTTATAAAACAAATATTTATTTTGAAATTAACTATATTTATATTTTCACTTAGTTTAATAGTCATGTTATAAAGTATTATGACCATTCTAGAAAACAACTATTTATATTATTATTATCTTCTTACTCAGTCCAAACTCTAAAACAAAAATATCACCATCCTCTTACTCACTCCAAACTCTGAAACAAGAATAAGCCCACCCAAACTCCAAGAAGTATTGATTGAATTATTTGTTTTTATCCCTTATAATCTACCTCTACCTCCAATTACAGTTTTAGGGTTGAATTTACCGAGCACAGTTGTCATCAGCGGTTGGAAATGTATGGAAAATGCTTAAGATTTTTTGTCATTCAATAACAGAGCACCTACCTCCAATTACAGTTTTAGGGTTCAATTTACCGAGCACGGTTGTCATCAACTATTGGCAATGTATGGAGATTTTTTGTCATTCAAAAACAGAGCATCACATTGGGAAGGTTATGTTTCAGAACAAATGGTGTTAAAAAACACCCTTCATGGAACCATGCATTAAATATATATATGGAAACCTAGAAAGCCTTTTCCTCATTGAGTGTCTTGGAATGTGCACTTCAGACTACTTTGATGACGTGATGGGGAAATTCATTGAGTGCCTGGGAATGTGCACTTCATACTACTTTGATGAAGTAATAGGGAAATCAAATATCACTCGAGGTAAAAGACTACGTAAATATTGAAATAAACCTAATCCTAAGCATGTAATAAGGCTATGTCAAAATATCTATCTGCAATCTGTTGCATTGCAATCAATGTATTCCAATTTCCTATTTCTTTTTCTATTGCATTAAGTTATTGAAAAGGATTTCCTATTTCTTTTTATGTTGTATTAATTTATTGTGAAGGAGATTGTAGATTAATCTACCTGTTTTTTTTACGATCCAAAGATTTATTTTCTTCTGCATTGGCATACAATCCCATCCTTTTATCTTTCTTTATCATAAAGCCAAGTAGCTAAGCAATGAACTCCTCTATAATTCTTTGCTATCTGCAACAACAAGAATTCAATTTAAATTTAAATAGACAAATTGATATGCCATTGGAAACGCATCAGAACATAATTGAATCGAATCAAGAAGAACAAGGAAATTACCAATATTGTATTGCATACTAAATT
This sequence comes from Pinus tabuliformis, assembly GCA_031772625.1. Classification (NCBI taxonomy): domain Eukaryota; kingdom Viridiplantae; phylum Streptophyta; class Pinopsida; order Pinales; family Pinaceae; genus Pinus; species Pinus tabuliformis. Next base: position 818,345,739 of record CM062808.1, on the reverse strand, counting down.
AGATCTGCCAAATGCATTAAACCCTCTAAAACGCTTTTCTGCCTATGAAAGAAATCAACAACAAAGATTCAGAAGCGAGAAATTTAAATTTCAATGGACAAATTGAATTTCCATTGAAAATGAATCGGAAAAATTTAATTAAGTAAAGAAGAAAAAGGAAACCGCAGAAGAAATCTCATAACCATTTTATTCTACATTTGAGAGTGCATGATCCCACCATTTTAGTTTTCTTTATCATAAAGCCAAGTAGCTAAGCCATGAACTCCTCTATAATTCTTTTTGCTATCTGCAACAACAAAAATCCAATTTAAATTACCACTATTATATTATATAATAAATTAGATCGTCAAATGCATTAAACCCTCTGTAATTCTTTTCCAACCGTAAAAAAAAATCAACAGTAGAATATAATTTAAATTTCAAAGAACAAATTGAATTTCCACTTAAATGAATCGGATAAACTTAATCAAATCAAGAAAGGAAATGAAACCACAAAAGAAATCTTACAGATATACCGCATTACGCACAATGCTCCACCTATAGATGTAGAGTGCTCCTCCTGCATACAAATATAAAGCACATGTTGAGCGCTCCACACGAGGATCCAATGCAGGAGAAAGTAGTTGGTGAACATAAGAGAAAGAGAAGCGATGGAGCCAATTCATACGACAATTTAAAATCAATCAATGTTTGGTTCTATATGCATCCAATGGTTCATATTGATCCATCGTGACATGACAATTGTATCTAGCTGACGTGGCATTCAAATTTTCCATTCGCTGTTTTTTTTTACATAAAAGAATGGGAAAAAGCAATAAAAATATCTTGCAATGACAAGAAGGCAACTCAACCGATATTTAGAAAATGCAGTCACACTTCAAATCAACGGTTGAAAGTGTCTCACATGATCGAACGGATCAAGGTAAAAGTGTTGACGAAAAATTGATGCATAGGAAAGGCCTATCAATCTAACTAATTATATGTGTTTTACATTATTACATCTCAATATATTAAATAAAAAACAAAATATCAAATTAAAAAGAGATTCCTATATATAGTGTATTATATAAAAGGAAACATAAAATTATATAAAGGAAACATAAAATTATATGTATTATACATCTATTCTAGAATTAAGACTTTTGTAATTCTAGAATTAAGAGTTTTGTAATTTAATTTATGTGGAGAAACATTTTCTAAATATAGTGTATTATATAAAAGGTAATATAAAATTATATATATTATACATTTATTTTAGAATAAAGATTTTGTAATATGCGAATATTTTGTTTTTAAATTTATATATAGATATTTTATTAATGATGCTTCTAACCGATGAGTATAATTCATTTTCTTTCCTAAAATAAAACATAATGGTAATGTCAACATCAAAATACCTCACTAATATAATTTAAAATAAGATAGAAAATAAAAAATACAGGATATACTTCTATTCAAAAACTATTTAATTATATAAAATTTCAAGCAACTGGGTTAAAACATATATTATATTAATATTTTTCTAAAGGATTAGGTTAAATACGAAACATGTTAGTATAACAATGTTAGTTTTATATATAAGATCACTTCAAAGTATAGTTACCAAATAGATATGATGCGACAAAAAATTTGAAAGAAATATTTTTAATTTCAAAAAAATATATAATAGACATTTTAACAAGTTTTATTGAGGAGAAATTCTATACCATGTGCATCATATTGGGCATATATATTGAGTAAAAAATAATATATTATATTGGAAAATATATAGGGAGTAAACCATATATTATTGGGGAATATATAGGGAATATGGGGTTTTTATATTGTCAAGTATAAAAGATGGAACTCAAAGTTAATGAAAAAATATAAAGGGGTATAAAAAATGTTAATGAAAAATGTATACCTACAATATCTAGTGAATGTGGGAGGCTTTTAAATTGGAAAGGTGTATTGGGTTCATATTCGTATGGGGTTAAATAATGTGATTTGTATAGGTATTTTTTAATGTGTAGTCAAATTAAGAGTATTGTTTAGTATGTCATGAATGCATGTGATATGTCAGAGGTTCATTGAGTGAAACCTCCCATTCATCCTAAATACTTTTGCATTTCTATCGTTTTCTATTTAATTTATTTAAATTTTGAATAATCTTTATTACCTATGAATAATATAACTATATTACAAATACAATTCATCAAAAAAATTCACTACCCAACTTTTCTCTCCATTTTTTTTCCCGGAACTTAGATCTAATTTCCATCTTTAATTTCAAAACTTGTTTATGTAAATACATCTTTATAAAAACTATATTTAAAAATTGTTTATATATAATCCATCCATAAATGAGAAGACAATCACTCGTAAAAATAATCCACTTTCACAAATTCTCTCCTTTTATCTTTTTTGAGTTGCTTTTGAAAACAAGAATATTTGGAAAAAGGAATTTTTCCAATTTTATTTTTATTTTTCATTTTCTTTCATTCTTTTACTTTCCATTTTCTTCTTCTATTATAAAGACATCCTTTATAATGAGAATTCTGTGTGAATATGAATCATACATTTTCAATTTATATGATTAACTAGATTAACACTTTGTGTTCAGAAGGCATCCTATGCCAAATAATTAATCATGCCTATGAGTAAGCTAGATTAACATCACTATATTAACCCCTTATGCTATAAACTTGAACCAAATTCCGTCGACATTTGAACTGAATTGGGAAATTTTCATACTTTTTGCCCTAATAGGACGAATTTGGTAACTATGCTTCAAAGGAAGTGATTTATTAGGTATCGTATACGAACTCATCATATTAACCCTTATGTTGTTAAAAACGCAAATTGGAAGTGAACTCAACTGTATTATTAATAATAGTCTAAATAATGATGTACATATAAATACAATAAGTAAACCACTGATTCAATTTCCTATATTTCTTGAACTCCAATTACTAATCACCATAGCACACACTAACACAAAATATAATCCTGAGGATTAGGTGTCTAATATTCTACCCTTAATCTGAATGGATGTATCAAATTCCAAGAATGAGAGCTAAAAATGAAAAAAAGCATCCCATCGAAGTGTTGAATGTCTCTCAGAAATGGTTTTCAAGGATGACCACAAATCAAGAAGGGTGGGTTTTGAAGAGAAAAACACAAACGATACCAAAATGTGGGAGAACTCAAAGGTATCAACCAATTATGGTTCAAATATTACCATCAAATATGAAATATTATAACATTTCCTCAAACAAACCAACTCTGGAATGATTCCTAATCTGGTACCTTTTACTAGTGGAAGTGCTCCTTCACAAATATTAGCATGCCAAAAACATGAAATCACGCTCATAGAGTATAATTCTCATGGAGCATAAATCAAAACAACTTTGTTTAGAAATCTAAATCAAATTTCTGTACTCAAACTCTAAGTTGTAGCAATAAACTCTAATTATATTTGTCTTATGCTTGCTTGATAAATATTTGAACCTATAGCAGACCATTAATTCCCCCCTCATTAGATATAAGGAGAGAAGATGAAGTGCTCTTCACTGCAAGACTAGTTAATATTATTGAACATATCATGTGGTACGACTTGTAAATTTTCTTAACAGTTTTAGAACAATCCCGAGATGCACTCCATCCAAAATTATTTTTTTCTCTTGCAGTAGTTTTATGCTTGAAACATCTATCTGAATGATGATTATTCTTCCACAATGTTCACAAGGGTGAAGATCATAACAATTACCTTTCTCATGTCTAACTCTGTCACAAAATTAACATCTAACAATTTGTTGTGGGATAACATCATCCAAAAATACAACACTACAAAAATTTATAGGCTTGGAAAAATGAGGAACATGAAAAATTAAATCTTTATCATATACCACATTTTTTTTTTTTGTGCACAATTTCTTCCCAATGGCTAATGAATGTCTGGGGAATTGAATGTTTCACACTTGTATGAAAATTACACTTACATACACTTGCTTTTTTAGTGCACTGAACTACTCCATTATCATTTTCTAATTGTTCATAATTACAACTCATCTTTAGATCTCGTAGTTCATCCATTTGTAACTACGACTCTATTTGGAGAAATTCAAATTTCTAATCTAAATTATGTAATTTGGTTTTCATATCAGCAATAATATCTTTACTGATATTCACACTGTTATCAACATTAGATTATATCAGAGTATTCAAAAACTCTAATACTTTATCAAGTTTGGTCATTGTAGAATAACTTGGCAATTTAAAGGTGTTGACTTGAACCGAAAATACACCCATTTTAGAATTAAAATTCAACAAGTAAAATCTCACCAATGCTAGGTGCTCAAAACAACAAATGTTCACAAATTCAATGTACAATAATCATAGGAATCATTTGCATTGTGCAATCTCAAAATGAACATAAAATTTCACGACTTATTGCTCATAATCAATAAGATTCTTTAGAATTAGGGAAACCAACAATTAATTAACAAGTATTAACAATCCTAAATTCCACCATCATATTTGTCAAGTCCATTTTATCTAACAAATCCCTCTTTTAATCTTGAATGTACATTTCTTTTAACGTTCATAGTGGATGGACCTCAAAAATCCAATTCGCAAGTTATATTTCTTTCGTGAAAAATATTTACCACTCTTCGACTCTCTCATTATAAAAATACTCATGAATAAATTTATTTGGATTTCAGAAGAATTTTCACTTAATTGAAAAATTATGTACCTGTGTTTCTACTCTTTATGGTCATCTATATTCCAATAAAGAATGGCTAAGGTGCAGGTACTCTCTTACATAGGTTCCATGAAGGTTCAAATGTAATCCGCTCATATACTGTTACAAAAAAATCTCATTTACCTCGTCGATGTCAAACAGGTGGTTGAAGATGTGGTATATTTCTTTGTGTCATGTATTACTCAATGGGAACTCGGTCCTCGGATACACACACAGGTCAATGATTTTGCTGCAATATCTCCTCCTCACATAAACAACAAGAAAACAACAAACAACTCCTCTTTATTTATTATTATATTGTTTATGCAAAAATATTCCTCAGACTTCTAAAAAAATCTTGACATCTGATTCATGCTAATTCTGAAATTGAAAAAACTACCCTCTATCTTCCCAAAAGTAAATTGTCTAAAGCATGTTTACCCTAAAAAATAACTTTAATACAAAATGGAATTAATCTAGGTTTATCTACAGATAATCAATCAAATTCAATGTTGAGAAATGCAACAAGAAAATCCTAATTTAATTTTGTCCTTGAATTAAATTAGGAATTAAATTGTAATTCTAATTCTCATAGAAACTTGTAATAATTAACTAAGTTAATTTGACTTAGTTGACTCAGTTAATTCGAGTTTGGATTCTGTCTAGAGTCATGTAGTGTGGTTCCTAAATTTTAGGGGCCCAAGTTGAGTTATTTTGAGTTGTAATTGTTTAATTAAGTTTAACTGAGCTAAATTCAGTTAAACTAGTTCCAACTGATGAAGGAATTAGTGGGAGATTCAATAGTGGCATGTAACGAGCACTGCTCAACCAATAAAACTAAGATTCACTCATAATTAATTCATGCATGTCAGATCAGATAAAGACCCATTTGAGATTAGAGTTCAGGGACAATGTAATATTAGTTGTAAAATCATTTAGATTAAACTGATGGTGCATGCAATTAGAGGAAGGCCTATGATGGAATTCTTAATTATGGATGAGGAATTTCCCTATTAAATATGGCCTAATTCCCTAGGAAAATGCGCAAGAAAATAGGAGCTTGGAAGGCAACAAATTTGGCTAAGTATTGGCAGAAGTTGGTTTGTGAAGCAGTGAGATAGATTGTGATAGTGCAGAGGTTGCTCAAGCTTGAGTAAAGCATTGTAATCTTATCATATTTCCTTATTAATGCAATATACAAATAGCAAGGGTTTTTAGTTGTGGCTTTCCCCAATTATTGTGTTATGTGTGATTGAATTATTTCTCTATTATGATCTATGATTTTAGCGATCGTTTATTGTTTCTGCTTATGAGTGGAGTAGATTCAAGTCATTTTTTTAGCATATTACAATATGGAGTTTGAATATACAAGGAATTTATACATGGTATTGGAGCTGAAATCAATATAGAAGAGGAGAATATGAGTTTTTCTTTTGAAAGAGAAATCAAATTTAAAGTATAATACGTCAGAGCCAGTAAGATTTCGTTCTATGGATTGAGACTCGAATATTCCCTTGAGGGTAGTTCGAACTATATTTCGTGGAGGGACAGGATGGAGGAAGCATTGGAAGACAATGGGATTAAGAAATTCATAAACAATGATATTCCTAAGCCATCTAATGCTCAAGATTTGGTAGAGTGGAGAAAGTGTGTGGAAAAGGAAAAAAGGAATATCCTAGAAGGAGTTTGAGATCATATTGTCTCAAACCTGCACAGCAAGGAAACTCTGTTTCCAACGTAGAAGGCCTTGACATACCTGTTTCAAATTAATAGTGACCACATGAAGCTGGCCCTGAAGGACAAGCTCAAAAAATCAATATGGAGAAGGGTGACATAATACCAAAGTACTTAACCAAGTTCACCCAATGTTGGGATGAGCTTGGAAGTGTCGGTGTTACGATTGTTGAAGATGATCTGATGAGCCTATCACTTCTAGGACTGCCCAAGATCTGGCACAACTACCAGGACTGAGTTAGTGGCAAGGAGAAACTACTAGAGTAGGAGTGATTATAGTCTGACCTAGTAGAAGAAGAGATTCTCGGAACACCAGAGATGGATCCTCATCTAATCATGATGATGAGAGGAATTGTGACTTAGCTAGAAAGGCTAAGAAAGGGAAGGGGAATTCGTCTCATTCAAAATAAGATTGTAGTCAGGGGGGCAAGAAAAAGGGCATGTATAAGATTAAATGTTTTCACTGTCACGAGTTGGGACACTATGCCACAAAGTGTCCACACAATAAGGCTGATAAGAAGCCCTTAGGAGGAGTGTCAGGTGAAGTTCTTGCTTGATAATTTGAACTGGATTTCACCCTCATCACTTGCATGGTGACATCGGAGATGGGTAGTTTGTGGTACCTATATAATGGAGCCTCATTCCATATGACGAAAAACAAAGAGTTCTTTATGGACTTGGAGGGGAAGGACCTCAAGATGCACATTGAAACGAGAGATGATGGGAGGTATAACATGATCAATATCGGTACTATTACCTTTCAGAGGGATTCTGTTACTCCTTTCACATGAAAAGATGTCATGTATGTTCCAGGTTTGAAGAAGAATTTGGTTTCATTTTCCATGTTGGAGGACTGTGGCTATGATGTGATATTTAGAAAGGGAAAGGATTTCCTTCATCATATAGCCTTAGGATAGGTGAAGCAGATTTGGGTTCAGGTGAAGAACCTCTCTAAAAATTTGATGTATAAGACTACGCTTCTTTGAGAACTAAAACATAGAAGGTACAGAGCTGATACATCGGTGATTTGTGGCATAGAAGATTGGGTCACTTGCACCACGGAGCTTTGAAGATCATGCAATAAATTTCTACAGGACTTCATAAGGGTACACTGGAGTAGAGAGACACATGACAAGGGTGTACATTGAGGAAGTACACCAAAGCTTCCTTTCATGATAAAGACAGTGAAGCACAAGCAATTCTTGATAGAGTTCACTCAGATGTGTGTGGAACATTCTCATCAACATCCATGGCTAAGCACAAGTATTATGTAATATTTGTTGATGATTTTTCTTGTAAGTGTTGGATTTTATTCACGCGGAAGAAAGATCAAACATTCACTAAATTTTATGAATTTAAAGCACTTTTCGAGAAAGATATTGGCAAGAAAATTAAATCTCTCAAAAGCGATAACAATGGATAATATGTGTCGAAGGAATTCAATAAATTTTGGGCATCATAAGTAATTCAATGGGAATTAATAGCACCTTATAAGCAACAATAGAATATGGTGGTTGAAAGGAATAATAGAAGTATTGTGGGAGCGGCACAGGGGATGTTACATGATCAAGGCCTACCGTTCCACTTGTGGGATGAGGCATGCAATACAATTGTTTATTTGCAGAACATAAGCCCTCATCGAATTCTCAGGATGAGTACACCAGAAGAAGATTTTCAGGTAAGAAACCAGATGTGGCACACTTCATGATCTTTCGTTCATTAGTATATTGTCATGTTACCAAGGATGCATGGAAAAGGCTTCAACCAATAACTGAGTTGGACATATTTGTGGGGTACAGTGCTACACCTCAGAACTATCGAGTGTACCTTCCATCCAACAGGATGACAATGGTTCATAGAGATGTGAATTTCGATACAGAGAAGGCCATTAGATGTTCCCAGGAGAGGGAGCTTCAGTTACATGTAGCTGAGGAGATTTTAGCTACAAAGGAGGAGCCTCAAGATGATGTGGAGCATCCACATGCAGAAGAGTAGAGAGTGGAAGCACCCACTCATGCAGAGACTTCCAGAGATGGAAGGAAGCACACCTAAGAGTCTGAAAGATTCATGCATGATGCTAGAGAGAATGTGAGAGCACTCACATCACAACGCAGGTAGAGGAGGTCACTAGATTGGTACAATGGCTACATGGCTCTGATGAGTGAGAGTGTAGAGATTGAGCCATCCTCATTCGAGGATGAAGTGCAACAACCAGTATGGGTTGATGCCATGGTTGAGAAGTATGACTCCATTATCAAAAACATTGTTTGGGAAGTAGTCCCAAGACTAGGAGACCAGTCAGTAGTGAGCTCCAGATGGCTTTTCAAGATAAAGCAAGAACATATGGGAGTGTGGAGAAACAAAATGCCATATTTGTGGCCAAAGGGTTCTCTCAAGTCTAGGGAATTAATTACGAGGATACCTTTGCTCTAGTAGCAAGGTTAATTGTCAATCAAATCTATTCTAGCATTTTCATCAAAGATGGGATGGAAGATACATTAGATGGGTGTGAAGAAAACATTCCTCGATGATATGATTGAAGAAGAGGTGTATATTGAGCATCCGGAAGGATTTGAGGCCTTCAACCAAGAGTCGCATGTATGCAAACTCAAGCGAGCGATGTATGGACTAAAACAAGCACCTTGTGCTTGGTACACTAGGATTGACAACTATTTCACTGGGTTCAGCTTCACCAAAGTGAAGAAGATGTGAACCTTTACCATATTGTGGTTGAAGGTAAACTGTTGATAATAGTATTATATGTTGGTGATTTGATTCTAACAGGTGATGAGAAACTGATAAAATATTGGAAATAGGATCTTGTAAGAGAGTTCGAGATGAAGGATTTGGGGCTCATGCATTACTTTCTTGGTATGGAATTATGGAAAAGAGATAAGGAACTGTTTGCCTCTTATGAAAACTATGTCAACAAGATACTGAAGAAGTTCCACATGGAGAGTACCAAACCCATGGAGACTCCTCCAGCAGGTAATTGGAGGAAGGAGGATACTACTTCAAGTGAAGTAGTGGAGGCTACTATCTACAGATAGCTTATGGGTTCACTTATGTATTTGGTGAACACATGACTGGACATGTATTTTTCATTTAACCAGCTTAGTCAAGCCATGGTTAAGCCAACCAAACTTTATTGGAAGGAAATTAAAGATGTGTTCAAATACCTCAGAGGCACCACTCAATTTGGTCTTTGGTACATACAAATAGATGGAGTGAAGCTTCAAGGCTTCACAGATGCAAATTGGGCAAGGTGTCAATCCAACAGGAAGATCTCAGTAGGGGAATCTTCAATATTGAGTGAGCACATGTTTCTTGGTAAAACTAGAAGCATAAATCAATTTAACTCAGTTCAACAGAAGCAGAGTACATGGTTTCTAGTCAAGAAACTTGTGAGGCTATCTAGATGAGGAAGATCCTTGTTGGATTATTTGGTCAACAAATGGATCCTACAATGATTTACTGTGACAATCAGACTTGTATCAAACTCTCTAAGAATTTGTTTTTTCATGATTCATCTAAGCATATCGACATCTGGTATCACCATCTATGAGATTTTGTGCAGAGGAGAATCATGTTGTTGGAATACATTCCTACAAAGGAGCGAGATGCAGATATTTTGAGAAAGGGATTATCAAGATGCAAATTCAAGTTTCACAGAGGAAAGATCGGGGTAGAAGATAATCCTTTTCTTGTTAAGAGGCAGTGTTGAAAAATGCAACAAGGAAATCCTAATTTTATTTTGTCCTTGAATTAAATTTTAATTCTAATTCTCATAGCAACTTGTAACAGTTAGCTAAGTCAATTTGACTTAATTGGCTAAGTTAATTCCTGTTAGGGGTCTATCTAGTGTCATGTAGAGTCATTCCTAAATTTTAGGGGCCCAAGTTGAGTTCTTTTGATTTGTAATTATTTAATTCAATTTAACTGAGTTAAATTCAGTTAAACTAGTTCCAACTGATGAAGGAATTACTGGGAGATCTAGTAGTGGGGTGTAACCTATAGTAATGGGTTGTAACCAACACTGTGCAACCAGTAAACTGATCACTCATAATTAATTCATGCATGTTAGATCAAAGAAAGATCGAGTTGAGATTAGAGTTCAGGGACAATTTACTATCAGTTGTAAAATCATCTAAATTAAACCGATGGTACATGCAATCAGAGGAAGGCATATCATGGATTGCATAGTTATGGATTAGGAATTTTCCAATTAAATATAGGCTACTTCCCTAGGAAGTTGCCCAAGGAAATAGGATTTTGACAGGCAACAGATTTGGCTAAGTATTGGTCGAGATGGTTGGTGAAACAATGAGCTAGATTGTGATATCGTAGATGTTGCTCATGGTTGAGCAAAGAATTGTAATATTCTCATATTTTCTTATTAATGCAATATACAAATAGTGGGGATTTTTAGTTGTGGCTTTCCCCAAAAAATGATTGTGTTATGCGTGATTGAATTCTTTCTCTTTTATGCTTCGTGATTTCATTTATCATTTATTGTTTCCGCTGAGAAGTAGAGTAGATTCAAGTTTATATAACAAATCCCCTCTTTTTCTTTGTAGAAACGACTCCATTTGCATCTTCTCTATGCATCGTAGTTCTTTTTAATTGTATATTATCTCATTATCCCTTAGAAGAGTTTATGAACTTTTATTTAGTGTTGTTATCTTCATAATTAACACTCAATTAGCTCAACTAACAGGAGTCTTGACATCTGAAGCACATGTATTATTCAATGAGGTGACCCTTCCTCCTTAACAACAACAACAATGTAAGTAATGAATTTTGATGTATTCAAATGGGAATGAGTTTCTCTTCTTTCTTTTTTTGGGGGAACTGCGAATCGAGGCACCTCTTGGGGATCACTACTTTGGAATTATAGGCAAACGATCTACAATTGAAAATGACCTTATTTCTAGAAATGATACTCACTCGACCCCTTCCTGGGGTAGCACACAGTTAAACATTGGACATAATCGTTGTGACATTTCCTCGGTGTTTTCTGGGTAGTGTTGGCCTTTACATAAATCCACAACAATGTAAACTTCATAAGGAATTTAACATTCAACGATATTGAATAAATCGATGGCGTGGAATTTAATGACCCACTAACTCCACATAGCAACCAAAGTTTGTATTCAATCGAAACTAAAATCAATGCATCAAGGATTAATCTAGGATATATAAGTGAGCAAACCTGGGAAATTGTCTTCAATACCAGCCTGGTCATTGACATAAGTTCATGTTTAACGAGTCCTAGGCACTCGAGTGGCTCCACTACACTCGACTATACTTTTGATGCTAACACTTTTATTGTGAATACTTGCTGCTACACAAATATGGACAGATGAACAATGGCAACTCTCTTTTTTATCTAACCCAATCACACACACTTATGCCTCAATGATGCATATGCTCTCCGTTAAACCTTCATGTTTTTCATTCTTTACCAGAATCTTGTTTCAAGGGCAAGGTCTCAGAAAAACGCACTCAAGAAGGCCACAAAACTAGTGGCTCAGCTAAATGAATAGGGCAGATGAACCACCACTCTGATACCACTGTTTGAAACACAAATTGGAAACAATCTCAACTGTATTATTAATAATACTATAAAGAATTATGTAAATAATACATATAAATACAATAGGTAAACTATTGATTCAGTTTCTTGGATTTTTTGAAATCCAATAACGAATCACCATAACACGCACTAACCGAAATTATAATCCTAAAAATTAGGTGTCTAACATATGCTATGATATATTATGGGATATTTCCTAGTTGGAGTCAACTATTTAATTTGATAACTTAGATAAGTATATAGTGTTTAGCAATGCCAAATTTGTAAATCTAACATATGTTATGATATATTAGGGGATATTTTATAGTTGAAATAAGCTATTTATTGGACAACATGGATAAGCATATAGTGTTTAGCAATGCTGAATTTGTAAATTTTTAATTCGGTTAAAATTTAGTTATATAATTTGTGGTTATATGAAATATATTTTAATATATAAATAAATTTACATTATTAAATATCTAAAAAAAATATGTAAATTTCAATCATGGGTATTTTTAATAAGTTTTAAATAAAATATTTAAAATTATTAAAAACATTATAAAATATAAATCTATCTTTGAAAATTAGTCAGTAATGAAATATTATTCATTATCCTCGTGGTCAAATACAGGCTGTACCTGTAGTCATATTCGCTTTTTTCGTGAAGATAAGCCTTCTAACAGTATCGCTAAAGTAGCAGGTGGAGAAGATGTATGGCGTAAAAGAAGAATAATGGTGTCATGTGATGAGTGGAGTGCATGATAAATACAGAAAATATGGTCGGTCAAGGATCCACTAAGTTCAATCAAAGGGCAGAATCATTTCATTTTCTCGTGACGAAGCCTTATTCTAAAACTATCAATGACAATGGGTGTATGTGTCCACTCTCTGCAGCACTTTCGTTGCATTTATATTTGGTTTCAGAGGTGACGACAATCTCACAACTGGGCCATGTCCAAGTACATTGTAATATGGAATATAAAATGAAAACATGCCGTGAGTGGCAAGGCTGGTGGCGCTTTATTATTATATATTATTCCTAAAGTTGGAAAGGTTTGTTTGAGTACGGCATAAATTTACTTCAAATAGTGATAGCCGAGGATTCGGACGCATGTGATGTTGCACATTGCATTTGAAAAACGTGAAACCAAGATTCATCCATATCAAAAACAGAAAGACATTGTCTGCTTGACTAAAAGATGCCGAAAACACGTTGCTTTTAGTTTGAAATACAGACGAAGGTGGGGAGCTGAACCATTTTAAAACATCTCAGCAAAAGTCAATAATTGGTATTAGCGTTTTATATGGAATTGCGTTAAACAATGATCAGCCTTTTTTAATAAATAATCAGTTCATCTAAGTGAAAGTCAATAATTAGTGTTGGATTTTTATACGGCAATGTTAGACGATAATTGGAATTAGCGTTTTATATGGAATAGTGTTAAACATTGATCATGCTTTTAATAAATAATCAATTCATCTAAGCGAAAGTCAATAATTGTGGTTGGATTTTTATACGGAAATGTTGGATTTTTATACGGAAATGTTTAAAGCATTGATGAGGACTTTAATAAATCAGTTCTTATGGGAGAATCAAATTTTATTTTTAAGTTGGAATATGGTAATGAGTTTACTAATAATTATATTTTTAAGTATTGGGGTTTTCCCAGTGCATATATTATATATCATTTTGTGATTCAACTGCATTAAGTAAGTCATTTATTTATGACCATTTCTATGAGAGGTAGTTGTAACTGACTAATTTCTCATGATTTTTTAATAGTCCACTTAGCACTCATTGCATCGCGTGTAGTCATAACTGACTAATTTCACATGATTTTTTAATAGTCCACTTAGCACTCATTGCATCTGGTGATGCTCACAAGGGTGAAGAAGTGGGATTGAAAGTTGGAATATGGTAAGGAGTTCACTAATAATTATATTTTTAAGTATTGGGGTTTTTGCAGTGCATTATATTAGATATATTTTGGGATTCAACTGCGTTAAATAAGTCATTTATCTATGATCATTTCCATGAGAGATAGTCGTAACTCACTAATTTCTCATTTATCTATGACCATTTCCATGAGAGGTAGAAGAAGTGGGATTGCCACTAGTGAAATGAATCACATAGGGTCAATCATCACTTCTAGGGTGTAAACCAGGACTTCCCGGGAGGTCACCCATCCCAGAGCACCTGTGAATCAAGCGGGCTTAACTGTGGAGTTTTCCCCACAATCAAGCCCACTTAGCTTGCTACCCCATTTGCAAAACTTTAGCAAGTATTGTGTCTCATGAACCTTAGTCAGTTATGACTACCTCTCATGGAAATGGTCATAGATGAATGACTTACTTAACACAGTTGAATCCCAAAATGCTAATCTAATAATTATATTTTTGTTAGCTTTTTGGTTCAAATTTGGTAAAACTATTTTTAAATAGAAGTGTAATTTTTTGTTTTTAAAATGTGTTTATGCAACAAACTATATATTTGATTGTACAGATAAATTAAACATTGCGAAAAGCTCACTTGGATCATGAATCATGAAAAATTTGTAATTTCAAACAAATCCTTATCAAATTCAAAATTTTAAATACATTTGGCTAGAAAAATAACACTTAATATCACAAATTCTTACTAATTCAAATCAAATTTAACTAAAAAATATACGTATAAAATTGTATGATATAGGAAACAGCAAAAGGAAACGATTTAGACTAAAATATTTACGCTTGTTTGCTTTAATCATGAGTCCCGGAAATTGTGTTAAGCACTCAGGCCTTTGATAAATAATCGGAAAACATTGAAACAATTCCATAAACAAATAATCAGTTCTATCAGAGATGCTTGACATTTGGATTCGATTCCACGTTTCGAATATGACAAATAAATACGAACCGTCCCCATCTCATTCCTTCGACATTTGGATTCCACGTTTCGAATATGACAAATAAATACGAACCGTCCCCATCTCATTCCTTCAATTTTAGTTCACAAGTGACTCGGTGAAATGGACTTGCCTTTAATATTGCGAAAAGGGCAACTATACAGTTGTCTGTACACGCTTCCACTATTCGAGGTAGCTGTACCCTATACGTGCTCCCCTTCCGACCCTTTATATTACGACGTCTTTCAAAAAAGTGGACTGCAGAAGTTTATCATTTGAATTCAACCTGAATTATTCAATAGTCAGATCTGTGTTTCAAGGGACATGTACCGGACAGCTATGGACTGCATGGGTATCGATACTAAGGGATCCAGTATTAACCGTGCCCCTGAATCTCTTCCTGCGGATCAAGTCAACAACGATAGGGAAAGAGGTAGGTTGTTTCATAAGTTCTCATCTGAGATTGAACTTGAATCTCCTCGTTGTAACTGAAAATATTTATGGCAAAAGATGCATTTTTGTTGTTTAGATCCAATACTGAAGCACATATACTGTATAGTCCATCATTTGTTCATAGCTTTGCATACCCTGGTTTGCTAATTGATTAAGCCAGATTGATATGGATTAGCTGAAAACCAAGTGAAATCTTGTGAAAATATGTTTTGAAAAACACAAAAATTAACACATACAAATTATAGGGATTATAGGGGTTGTTGTTGTTATTTATTGATTACACAAATTTGATTATTACAATGAATTTGGGGTGTTTAAACATTTTTAGATATGATCTAAAATAACTTAACACCAATTATTTTAACACCAAGTAAAGTCTTGTCAAAATATGTTAAGGAAAACACAAAAAAATAACACACAAACCATATAAACTGCTATTCTTCTCTATTGATTATACAAACTTCATTATTACAATAAATTTTAGTATTTAAACTTTTCAAACATGTCCCTAAAATAACTTCACATACCACACACTCTAAATTAATTTTTTTCTAAATTATAATTTAACTCAAACTCACTGTACTTGACTCAATTAACTTACTTTCCAAATTTAAGTAATTATTACGTGCTGAAGTAATTACAGTTTCCAACTGTTTAGATCCAATACTGAAGTACAAATACTATTTAGTCTGTCTTCATAGCTTTGCCATACCCTAGTTTGGCTCCGTGTTTGTTAATTGATTAAACAACGCTGATATGGATCAGCTGAAGACCAAGTGAAGTCCTGTGAAAATATGTTTCTGTTGTTCTTGAAATGCTTAAATCCTAGACAACGTTGGCTCTTTAAACTATAACGTCTGGTGGGCACAGTCTGCGGGAACAATCGGTCGTGGATAAAACCCCAAATGATGCGCCAAGTGCTTCCGTATAGAGGTGAAGCAAGAAATGGGTCATACAATGGAGAACCTCAAACTCAGGCTCTCATGGATTCCTGCACTCCGGCATTAATGAGATTATTTCCTCAAAAAACCATTTCTTCTGCTGCAAACCACAAGACCCCGGCTTGCAAATATACTCAGAATACCGCAGCACCGGGTAGTTTGCAGTCACAACGATTGCCTTTCCTCTCTATCGCATCAGTCCAGACAAATGCTACCATTTCCAGGTATATTAATCTCCAACTAGTATTGTTTTCCAGTTATTTATAAAAATTATCACGGGTATAAGAACTATATCTTGATTATTTCTCTGACTTGCATTTTAATGAAGGCCGACCTCTGCAACGGCAACAGCAGGCAAGTCAACGACTGCCCCGTTGACGATCTTCTACAACGGCGCGGTCAGCGTTTTTGATGTTCCTGCGCACAAGGTATGAGCTTCAAGCCCAGTACTTTCATTTGTTTGTTGCGACTAGGCTTTTTAGATTGACCGAGTCTATTCATGGGCAGGCTGAAGCCATAATGATGTTGGCCACCACTGCAATTTCGAGTCGTAAGGCAACTTCTACGCCTACAATTACGACTGCATCTGGAGCTTCAGCCAGTGCATTCGACGCCCAGGCAGTTGTACCAGCAAAGACACTTACAGGAGCTGCGGCCCAGCAGCGAACTTGCATGCCCAATTCTGGTAGACTTAACAATTAAAAGCAATTTTGTTAACGATAGCTAATTATTCAGAGAGTTGTTTAAATTCAGAGAGTCAGTTAGTTCAGTCAAGTTCAGTTAAGTTATATTCTGGGTAAAGTTAAATTGGTTGTTTTTTTGTATTTTGAATTATTTTGAGTGAGTTCAGAGAGGTTAAATTTTTGTTATCAGGTTCATTGTAATCATAAGTTTTTAATTGAAGAATTGTGGTAAATTTTAGTGTGTGAATTATTTATAGGACGTCATCTATATGTTCTTAGTGTAGAAAGATATAAGCAATATGAAAACAAATCTTATCACCAATTTCGACTTCTAGAATTTTGATATTTAAAATTGATTTGCCATAATCCTACCCATCTCTCACTTGCTCTGTCTTTCCAAAAACCATTGTAGCAAAGAATATTTTCTGTTAATCTCGTTGGTTTTAATTTCTTTTGATTAACTAGAGAAATATTGTAGGATTGCAAATGACAAGAAAACAATCACTGCAACGTTTCCTGGAGAAGCGGAAAGAGAGGTAATACTGAGCTCAATTTTGGGGTAATTTTGCAGATTATCCAAATTATCTCTATTTCTAAATTAGAAATCTAATGACATTGCCCGTCTTCGTGCCAACTGCAGACAGAACAGCACGAGTCCTTACGCGATGAACATTCCTGAATCAAGCGACGGATGCACCCATGCATCCGTCGTTTTTCCGACGGTGTAACTCATTGTCGGAATCAACTATTGGCATTCATTCGTTTAAACCATTCTTCCTGAAAGAAGCTGCTGCTGGTCCACCCCATTGGAGCCTAGAGAGATACAACAGTGGTGATCGAGCAGTGCCATCTGTTGAAAGTGAGCACCAAATAATAGTATATATTGTTATAGGAAATTGCTATATTCATCTCCGGCGGGTAGGGTTTCAACTAGTCCGACACGACTGAACTGCAAAGTTCTTCTCGGCATAGAGTTTCCGTGGAATCAGTACTAGATCCGACATCAGCCTTGCACGAATGAAAAATTTGGGTTCGCAGTGTTGAAACCTTAACACTATTGATGTCTTGTTTTTCAAAATTTTCAGAACAGACTACTCGTAAACCCTAATACTAGTGTGCGCTCTATTGGAATAGTTATAGTTTTCTTAACATTGATATGCGATTGAGATTAAATTTGGATGTCAATTATTGCACAGGATATTTTCTGAAATTTCAATCTTACGTACTTAGTTAAAAATTGTACCCTAAATTTGGGTTAATCTTGAAAGAGAAAAATGTCGTAGACTGTTATTTTAGTTGGCGGCATGTTATATAATTGACCATTACATTGTTAATATATTTTTCTAAAATTGGGTGGGAATTTGTTGAAATCACAAGTTTGATGAATAATCTAGTGCAATAGAAGTGTCCTAGGGTTTTTCAAGGTGCTGAATCTATATATACAATAAAAAAAATTAATTTAAATAACACAAATAAAAATTTCACCCCAAAATTTTCCACCAGATTCAAACACCTGAAAGTCCAAAAAATCACCCAAAAACAATTCCATTTTTTAATATTAAATTTAACGACCAACATAACATACCAATTTAGTAATATGACAATTTTGTGCTCTATGTAAAATGTAAATAAGCTTCAGCCATTTGAGACAGAAGAAATAATCGAACTAATAAATAACATTTTTTTAATGTTACCATATTAGCACCTTATCTCAGTTTTCAAAAAAAATCTTATCTTATAGTCTCAATTCCACATGAAATTTACAGTTCGGTGTTTTTATTAACTTTGCATCACTACAAGTTAAAAAAACGTTGAATAGTTAAAGTGAACGAAGTCAGTGTCGATCCCATAATGGTTGGTATTTCAACGTTTTTCAAATGTAAATGTTTTGGAGTTAATGAATTCAATCTTTTTCACTTAATGAATATCATATTTTCATTCAAATAATCGATATCATAAATATTTATCAATATTTATAAAAAAAAATCACTCAAATAATATTTATAAGAAAATAGAAATTATATTTAAATTTTTTAAATATAGATATTATTTTCTTCTTAATTATTATTAGTTTAGCATTAACCAATGCAAATTATACTGGTTAGTTTGAAAAATTAATATTTATTTTTTAATATTACTAAAAAATATTTCTTAAACAATTGATTGTACTATAACTTAGAAAGCCTTGTTGTAGCTTTATGCCATATGGATAACTCTCCTAATTTTTTTGTCATAATTTTTTGATGTAGTTGCAATATTTATGCTAAAAGTTATAAAATTTTTTGCAATGATTTTTTGTTGTCTAAAATTAAAATCCTTGAAAATAGTTCATACTTAGCTAAATAACCTATTTATCATTATATTTAGGAGTAAAAGTGTAAATGTGCAAAATTAGTAGTGGTAACTATCCACCAAAAATTTATACAAATCCTTATCCCTTAGCAAGAAAATAATTTTTCTACTTCATATATTAATTGATTTTTTTCTAAAAACATAACTTCTATTTAAATAGCAAGGACTACACTGCCCTACAACATTTATTTAACATATCAATTCATCTATCTTGAACTTTTTCTCTATTCTCTTAATATTTGAGTTATGTATAAAATGTTTTTTTTGAAAGAAATCACATTGAAGATTTTGAGTTATTAATCTTTAATACATATTTTTTATTTGTTAAAACAAAGTTACATTCAATAAAAATAAAACATAATATTATTTCTCAATCATCTTCTTTATCAATTAATTTCATATTTTTAATTAATTTGATATTTATAATTTATTTAATATATACTATAAAAGTATAATAAATTTTATTTATCCATCACATTTTATTAACTAATTTAACCTTTATAACATAAGAAAATGATAATAAATATTTTTATCTAATTACAATTATTTAAACATAAATATCCTCAAAACAAAAATGATATAATTTGATTATACATTTCACAAACAATTTATAATATTCTAAAAATACTAACCAAAAACAAATTGGTAATGAAATTAATAAAAATCAATGTTTAAATATTAGTTTACCTTAATTAATCAACATATACACTTCTCAAAATTTACTATTTAAATAAATAATAATTACTAACATATTTCCTAATCAAATGGTTGGAAATGCATCAAAATCGAGATGACAAAACAAGCATTCACATTTTGTCATCATTATCTCGGAGATCTACAACTTCAAAGTTTCAAGAGCTTCAACGGATTTTTAGCCGCTTGATGGCAAGATCGGGAGGCTCTCCGGCTCTTCTCCTTCCTCACGCTTCAAATATAGTAGTGTTCAATTCTCGAGTAGCAAATGAGTCAAGGCTTCGAAAGGAAATTCCTCTCATTTCCTGAAGAAACTTGAGGAAATTTCAAAGCTCGAGCTTTTGTGCCTCAGTCAACATCTCGAGGCTTGTACCAGATAGAGCGTGGCTTGGTCAGCTAATTCATGACAATTTGGTGCTTTGCGTGACATGTTTAGTTAGTGGTCGAAAATAATTGGAAAGCCATGATCAATGTTTTGTGTGGAAATAATTGGAAACTCATGATGAAGGTTTCTATGCCTACGGCATTTTACGAGAAAGGGTTTTTTTTACCTTCAAAAAAAAAATTGGGGCTTGATTTTTAGAAGTGGGCTTTATTTGGGCCTTGATTTTTAGAAGTGGGCTTTATTTTATGAGAACGAAGGGTTATGTTAGTTTTTAACTTTTTTCAAAGAGAAAAGAGAAGATTGAGACTTGATTGTTAGAAGTAAGTTTTATTTCAGGGGCAAGGGTTATGTTTAGATTGTTAGAGTCCATAATTTAACCCTAAAAGGTGAAACTTTTTTTTTCTACTTTTGTATTGCTAGAATGAATCCACTTTTAGAAATATTGGCACTTCCCTTGGTAAATATAATTGTGCCAAACCACAAGAGGGGCTCTTCTCTTGCGCTAGGATACACGTGGAGGTAGATCTAGATAATTTGATTTCGATATCCTTAATCCTCAATTTAGATAATTGGTCTCATATTCAAGAGGTAGACTACGATCATATCCCTTTCAAATGAAAAGTGTGCCATGAATATGTTCACTTCTCAAGAAGGTGCAGAAAAAAGGTAGAGGAGTAGAAAAAGGAAGGAGAGGAGGGAAACCCATGCCAACAACTAAAAAGAAGAAGTGGTCCTGTCAAGCAATAGAATAAACTGCTAAAGCTACCAGATGAGAATGGGAGAAAAGGGAATGAACCTGCTTCCTCTAAATGAGCCAAGCCAAGAAGTGGAGGAACCAACAAAGGTGAATATGAGAAAAACAATAACTTTGAGGCATTAAATTAGTAATGGAAGAAAAGGAAATTCAAAAAGACATTCCCATGGAGCAAGAAAAAGATTAAAACTTTGGATCATGGTAAGACGAGAAAAATGATGGTAGTATTCCTTCACTAGAAGTTGATTCAACCCTAGCGCAACAAAATATGAATTTCTCTAAACACGAGGAAGAATTTTTTTTCCGCTAAAATCGCCAAATTGTGACCTGGAAGCCCAAGTTTAGTTGATGAGAGGTCAGACATATAGGAGGAGAAAGAACTAGCAAGAGTAAAAAGGAAGGCTCACTTAATAACCAATAGGGAGGTAGGATTGGAAAAAATAGAAAAGGATAAGGAAATGGGCACACAGGAAATCCTAGATCCAAAACCTAAAGTGTATAGGAACACTAGAAGGGGAAACTGAAACCCTCGACAAGGTGCTACTCATACCACTAGTAAATAATGAAGGTCCTCTCTTGAAATTGTACAGGATGGGGGTCAATTACAAGGATGGAGGAAGTATAGTATTTGATTAAGAAATAAAAGCCCTTAGTTCCCCTTCTCCAAGAGACCAAAAATTTGGAAAGGAAATGAAGCATCAAAATATTTGGAAAGGAAATCGGATCCTATCTGTCAGTGTAGGAGGAGCTTCTAGCAGAATAACCACTTTTTGGGCTCAGTCCTATCTCAAATTACTCGATCAGTGTTCAACAACTCACTGGTTGGCGAATATATTTTTCATATTCCCTCAAATAGGGTATACTATGTTATTAACATTTAATTCACATTCAATTCATAGAAAATATGAGTGTTGGAATTCCTTGTTGGCTCTTAGGGATTCCACATATGGATTAGATTGCATATTTGAGGGAGTATTTAATACATCTTTACATCAATGGGATAAGAAAGGGTGTTATCAGGTCCGAGATTAGTTTCAAAAACATTTAAACGATCTCATCCAAAAATTAAATCTATTAGACATAAAACCATCCTCTAACATATTTGTTTGAAGAAATAAAAGAACTAGACCAGGACATACTATAGCTTTATTAGATAGATATTTAATATCTCATTCATTCTTTTCCATAAATATTTTGGCCATCGCTGGGATTCTCCCCTTCCCTTATGATATTGCCCAATATGGGAAAGCTTTCTATCCATCAGTGAATTGGTGATATTAGTTTGGAAAAAGTAGGTTATGGGAAGTTTGGTCACAATTTGGGAGCACAATATCAAGCATTTGAAGAATTCTCTAAAATCATGGGCTCGGGATCAACAATTAGAAAGCCATCTAGCACTACAAGCTCATGAAATAAAAGTTGAAACTTGACAATTCAAGATGGAGAAAAAGGTGTTGAAGACACTCTTCTAAAGGAAGAAAAAGAGGAATTTGTTGCCGACCACAAAGTTCTTAAAGAGGAAGAAGACAATTAGCAATTAAAATCCCAAAGGATATGGTTAATGATGAGGAACATGAACACCAAATTTTTGGACAGGCAAGCCATGTAGGTTTTAACCCCATATAGAAATTACCTGCATACGAATTCTAAAACATAGAAAATAAACAATGCGAGAGCATAACACATAAAACACATATACATAGAGATATTCCCCTGGATCCCAAAACCGGGACTACTAGATTGATTTTTCATTATGTTCCTTTCAATGTTACAATACATATTTATACATGCCGAAGCATCCAATACCATGGACCAAAAACCATCTTATCCAAAACCATGGACCGAAAACCATCGCGTCCAAAACCATGTGCGAAAACCATGCACAAAACCATAGGTAGGTCCACCCAACCTGATATAGGGTCCAAAAAAAATTTCCCCAGGGCACTACCCCGGACCCCGTAGAGTGGGCCTACCCACCCCCTGTGACCCCCTGGCTGCGCAACATGCCGAAGCGTCCAATACCATGGACCAAAAACCATCGCATCCAAAACCATGGACTGAAAACCATCACGTCCAAAACCATGTGCGAAAACCATGCACAAAACCATAGGTAGGTCCACCCAACCTGATATAGGGTCCAAAAAAAATTTCCCCAGGGCACTGCCCCGGACCCCGTAGAGTGGGCCTACCCACCCCCTGTGACCCCCTGGCTGCGCAATCGGTGCAACTAAGGGGGGGCTCCGGCCCCCCTCTAACCCCCCGATTAACTACGTAGGCTAGTCGTGGAAAGAATATAACACAACCCAACATTCTCCCACTTGTTGTTTTCTTTCCACAGGGGGCTAGAGGAGAGCTTAGTCATTTATCCAGCCCTACAACGCCCATTGTTTCTCTACACCAAGAGAACTTCTTAGAGCTCACAGATTTTGTCAATGCATCTATAGTATTCTTCAAAGTGTCCACCTTTACCAGAAACACCTTTTTGTCTTCTATCATATCCTTCACAAAGTGATACTGAACATCAATGTGGTTTGTCTTTGAATGATAAGCAGGGTTCTTTGCAAAGAAAATTGCACTTTGGCTGTCACAGTCTATCCTTATAACTTCGTGTACTAACCCCATACTTCAACACAATCTCTGCAACCAAGCTGCTTCCTTGCTTGCATGAGTGGCTGCCATGTATTCTGGCTCTGTAGTTGATAGTGCCACTACAGATTGTTTCGTACTCATCCAACTAACTGCACCTCGAAATAGGTTAAACACATACCCACTTGTAGATCTTCTATGATCCAGATCTCCAACCTAGTTTGCATCAACAAAGCCATGAATATCCAACACTCTGTCCAATCCTGGTCTTCCTTGGTAACACAAACCATAATTACTAGTGCCACGCAAATACCTGTACACCTACTTCACTGTTTTCCAGTGCTCCTTCCCTGGTTTTGACATAAACCTGCTCAATACTCCCACTGCATGTGTAATGTCTGGTCTAGTACAGACCATTGCATACATTAGGCTACCGACTGCACTTGCATATGGGACATGGGACATATCCTCTTCCTCTTCTTGTGTCTTGGGAAATTGTTCAGCAGATAACTTCACACCTATAGGAATATGAACCTTCACCGGTTTACTATCCTACATATTAAACCTTTGCAGTATTGTCTCCACATACTTCCTCTGGTTTAACCAGAGCTTCCTCTTTTTCCGATCTCTTTTAATTTCCATACCCAAAATATAGTTTGCAACACCAAGATCTTTCATGTCGAATTTGGAGGACAATTGGGTCTTCAAATCCTAGATAATTTATTTGTCATTTCCAACCAGCAACATATCATCCACATACCAGATGACATAAATAACATGGTCACCAATTAATTTAAAATACACACAGTGATCTGCTTTGCTTCTGCTGAATCGAAGTCCCCTTATAAATGTATCAAATTTATGATACCACATCCTTGGTGATTGTTTTAACCCATACAGAGACTTATTTAACTTGCATACCAGTTCTTTCTTACCCTTCACCGCAAAGCCTTCCGGTTGCTTCATGTAGATCTCCTCTTCTAGATCCCCGTGAAGAAATGTTGTCTTCACATCCATCTGTTCTACCTCAAAATCAAAACCAGTAGCAATAGATAAAAGTAATCTAATAGAATCTACCTTGGCAACAAGAGAAAAAATATCACCAAAATCAATTCCCGACAACTGGGAATAACCTTTTTCTACCAACCGAGCTTTGTATTTCTCCACCTTTCCTTTTGCATTTGTCTTCTTCTTGAACATCCATTTGCTGCCAATGGGTTTCCTTCCAGCCAGCAACTCCACCAGATCCCAAGCCTCATTTTTGTGCAAAGATGCCATCTCATCAACCACGGCCTCTTTCCAGAGTTTGCCATCCTTTGAATCTACTACTTCCTTCATAGTTCTGGGATCATCATCAGTAATAGATAAAGCAAAATTTGAACAAAAAGTAGATGGACTATACCTTTCTGGCTGCCTTCTTTCTCGAACTGATCTTCTCACACCCGGAGTTTGTGACTCTTCATCTTCTGATTCCTCTTCTGATGTAGAGTCTGATTCTTCCTCCTTAAGCTCAAACTCTATCTTCTCAGGTTTCTTTGATGGGACTTCATGTTTAATAACATATTTCACCTCTCTGAACACCACATCTCAATTGTACATAACCTTCCTTGTTATTGGGTTCCAAAGCTTATAACCCTTTAAACCATCCTTATACCCAATAAAGATGCACTTTTCAGATTTACTATCCAACTTGGTTCTTTTCTCCTTTGGCACATGTACATATGCATCACATCCAAATACCCTCATATGTGAAAGAGAGGGTTTCTTACCAGTCCATACCTCTTGTAGAGTCTTATCCTCCAACACTGATGAAGGTGATCTGTTGACTAGGTAACATGTTGTCTCCACCGCTTTTACCCAGAATTCTTATCCTAACCCAGCACCACTAAGCATGCTTCTTGCCCTTTCCATCAAAGTTTTGTTCATTCTTTCTACAACTCCATTTTTCTCAGGTGTATATGGATTAGTATTATGTCGTGCTATACCACGCTTCTTACAGATTTTTTCAAATTACTTACTACAAAACTCTCCACTGTTATCTATCATCAGCACCTTCATCTTCTTCTCTGTTTGGTTTTCCACCAGAGACTTAAATTCTTTAAACCCGTCAAAGACTACAGATTTATTCCTAAGGAAATATATCCATGTATTCCTCGAGAAGTCATCTATAAATTATACATAGTACACAAACTTTCCCAGTGATGGAACCTTCACAGGTCCAAACACATCATTGTGCACAAGCTCTAATATCTATTTCGCCCTCTTACCACCAGAGGGGAAACTCACCTGATTTTGCTTTCCATATACATAATTTTGACATAAATCAAAATCTAGAGAGCTATTACTCATACCTTTACCATGAAGTATTCGAAGGCCCTTCTCTCCAATATGTCCAAGCCTTTGATGCCACAACATGGTCTTCTCTCCAAAGACCACTAGATTTTCTGCTCCACCTTCAGGAACGACAGAATTGTTGCACCCATCAACAACAGTGCTACCTTGCAGCTTGTACAGAGTTCCAATCTGAACTCCCCGCATCAATACCACTGCTCCTCGAACCATCTTGCAAGTATCCTTCATGAACACCTTTTTTACACCTGCTTCATCCATCTTGCTTACAGAAATCAGATTTCTGGCCAATGTAGGAATATCCAGAACACTTGGAAGTGTTCTAACCCTTCCACCTCGCAACTTCAACTTTACTTTTCCACGACCAACGATTCTAGCCTTCCTATCATCCCCTAAGAAGACATCACCACCATCGTATTTCTCATACTAGTAGAACCACTATCTATGGGGAGTGAAGTGAAAGGATGCACCTGAGTCAATAAAACCATGCCTCATGATCTACATGTGTACTTGAAGAAGCCAAGTACACATCCCCACCTTCATCTGAGGTGGTTTTTGCCTCTGCAGAAGGAGCATCATCAGATCCCTTTCCTTTGTCAGGAGCTTTAGATTTACGGTCCCTTTTGTAGTGCCCTTCCTTTCCGCATTTCTAGCAAACCACCTTTACAGGTTTTCCTAGAAATCTAGATCTCCCTCTAGATTTAGATCTCCCACTTGATGACTTATTTTTGTTTCTATTCTGGAACTGTTCTCGTATAGACAAGGCATCACCATTCTGGCTCTCCATATTTTTCCGTCTCATCTCCTCCATCAGCAAGGATGGGACTATTTCATCAAACTGTAAGGCATTTGCATTGCTACCTATTGCAATAACTAGACTATCCCACGAATCTGGTAGAGAACACAACAAACTGATGCACTTATCTTCATCTAAAATTTTAATATCAACAGATAATAACTGACTTACCACAGTATTAAATGCGTTCAGATGCTCTGTCACCAAGTCTCCATCTTTCATCCTCAGGTTATACATCTTTTTTCATATGAAAAAGTTTATTCACCAGAGACTTAGATTGGTACAAAGTCCCTAACTTGTCCCACAAAGCCTTAGTCGTAGCTTCGCCTGATACATTCAGCAATACTGAATCTGAGACACACAATCGTATTATGCTCTTTGCCTTCCGATCCAACTTCTTTCATTCTTCATTGGACACTCCCATTGGTTTAGTACCCGGATCTACTGTGATCCACTGATCTTTATCCCCCAACAGATCTTCCATCTTGAGTTTCCACAACTCAAAACTCTGACCATTAAATTTCTCGATCTCTATCTTTCCACTACTCACCATCTTCTTTCACCACTGGAATCGATCCCACAGATTTCCCACTGAACAGGGTCTACCACAGGCTCGAGCAAAACCCCTCAGCAACAAAGGCCTCCCCTTGAAGCCAAAACAACTCCGATACCAAATGTAGGTTTTAACCCATAGAGAAATTACCTACATATGAATTCTAAAACACAGAAAATAAACAATGGGAGAGCATAACACATAAAACACATATACACAGAGATATTCCCCTGGATCCCAAAACTAGGACTACCAGATTGATTTTTTATTATGTTCCTTTCAATGTTATAATACATATTTATACATGCCGAAGCATCTAGTACCATGGAACGAAAACCATTGCGTCCAAAACCATGGACCAAAAACCATCGCGTCCAAAACTATGTGCGGAAACCATGCACAAAACCATAGGTAGTTCCGCCCAACCTGATATAGGGTCCAATTTTTTTTCGTCGGGGCAATGCTCTTGACCCTGTAGAGGGGGGCTACTCGCCCCCCTCAAACCCCTGGACAGGTGGGGTTGCCCCCCCCCCCAATGACCCACCCCCCACCCTGTGCAATCGATGTAATGAAGGGGGGGTTGCACCCCCCCTCTAATCCACTGGTTTACTACGTAGGCTAGTCGTGGAAAAAATATAACACAACCCAACAAGCCAAAAGTAGAGTTTGGAGAAATAACATCAAACAGATAGTTGCAAGGGGATCTAAAGTATCTGACTTTGCACAACTCAAAGAGGAGGAAATCCATCATTTCAGTGATTTGTATAGTTCGATCTGTCTAGGTGTCCTTGATTCAAAACTTCCAATGCTGGAACACATTCCAGATTCTATCTCTCAAGAAGAAAATTAAGCTCTAATTAGAGAACCCACTAAAGTTTAATTTTGTAAGGCTATCTTCTCCTTTGATCTTAACAAAGCACTGAGACGAGACAACTTTTCTACTCATTTTCACCATCCATTTTGGGAGGTAAATAAATTTTATTTTTGAAGAATGGTGGGTTATACTTTAGAGAAAAACTATATGGTTGGGGGGAATGAATTATTGTTTTCTATATTGGATTCCAAAATATCTAAATCCTCCATCCTTCTTAACATTTCAACCCATTTATATATGTAATATTTCTTACAAATTGATTTTGAAGATTTCAACCACAAGGCTTAAGCTTCTTCAACCTAAAACCATATCATAAAATCAAGGAGGATTTGTACATCAAAGAAAAATATTTGAAAACATCATCTTGGTTCAAGGGAAAATGAACTCTAGCCAAAATAGGGTGGACAAAGGCATGATTATCAAACTTGATATGGTGAATTCTTTTGACATGATAAGCTATGAATTTCTATTTAAAGTAATGAAAATAATTGATTTTGATGCTAATTTTTTTCGATGGTTTTCTCTATGTTTTAAAGCACCGTGGACTTCCCCTCCAACAAATAGAAGGGTGGATGTATTTTTCTTATCCAATCAATGCCTTCGTCAAGGATGCCCCCATTGCTATATTTATATATTATCATAGAAGATTATGTTGACCACATATCATAATATGAATGCATATGTGGAATCCTTGTGAGAATCATATTTGTCAGAGGTATAAATGGCATCAACCACTCCCAATTTGTTGATGATACACTCTTGTTGGGGGGAGCCTCCCAAATAATTGCTAAAAGATTCAAACAAGTATTGGACACCTTTCTTAAGGCATCAAGAGGATAAACAAATTAAAGGATATATATATATATATATATATATATATATATATATATATATATATATATATATATATATATATATATATATATATATATATATATATACACGCATGGAATATTTCATGAAGACAACAACGAAATATAGAAAGAATCATGGGATTTCATTAGGTATAATTATGGAATGAAGTTAGATATTTAGGAATTTCAATATGTCTAGAATCACACTCATCAAAAGCCTGAGAAAGAGTTCTAGAACATTTTAAAAATAACTTTTCTTCTTGGGGAGTGAAATTATATCAATCTTGTTGGGAAAGTTTTTCTTATTCTCTTCCTAGATTTCTTGAAAAAAACACAAAAAATTATGATTTTATACAATCTGGATTACTATGAGATTTCTACAAACAGTTCACAAGAAATGTATTGTAGGTATATTTTCTCATTTATCTAACTGAAGTAGTACATGTAATGGTTATCAAATGTCATGAGAATGCTTTAAATCACTTGAGTGGGTTTTATTAAACTCATAAACATATATAACATGATGATACAAGCTTATATGAGGATAATTCTCATTAAAACAACCTTATAATTAAATATGGAACAAGCATACACAAATAATGTAGAGATGGGAGAACTTGGGTAACTTTACTAGAAAAATAACTATTGGAATATCAGTCCTCTCGAAAATGAAGGAAGTGATAATGTTGATATTGAATGGCGTGTTCCAACAAGAGAATGCTTATTAATATTATAATTTGGGCAAGGATCTATAGTAGTCAATACAAACAACCTCTACACAATGACTCAACCTCTATATTACTTTAGATTTGAACCTTCTACTTGATACCCAACTCAAGATGCCAACTGATATTTTTGTATGTATTCATACTTGTACCACACAACCAAAAAGAGTGAGCGATGTCATTCTCTATTTAAGCTTACTCCCACAATATGAAACTTGTCCAAAAACTCCTGAATGCATAAGGACAATGTGTTCCTTCTCCTCAGCACTAAGGAATCTGTCTAAGATGGTAAGAATAGTTTAGCTTCATCACACATTGAACTCGTCCTCCTCCAAGAAAGGAAAATAAGAAAACTTTAAGAACTCATCCTACAAAGTCATTGAGAGAACTTATCGCCTCTACACAATGAATAACTTGGCCCTTGAGAAGTAAAACTCATCCATCTACTAGTGAATGAACACGCTACCCTTTGTGCAAGGAGATTGAGTCCTTTTCTTCAAGAAAATTTACCAGGGTCTTTGACAGTGGCTTGGTCCTTAAGAAAAGCTTCTAATTTGGTTATCTTCTTTCAATAACTTAACTAAAAATAGGTATGAAAGCAAGCCAAGTAGTAGGCCGACAAAATCTTATTACCACCTTATCTCCTAAAGGTATTCTTCTTCTTGATAGCGCAATGGTGAAATCTAAGTGATTCCACTCTCTAAACCAACTAAGGTTTATATTTTCAACCCCTGAAGCTAGAAATGGTGGCAAGGGTTTATCAAACTCTAAGATTCTCTCCAAAAATTCTTCAAGATATCCTTTTCTCAAAGTGCAAGTGATAGAATGAGGAGAGACTCCTTAATTTTATACTTTTATAATTAAGTGGCCACTTTTGACACCATTTTACTTTTTCAATTTTATTAAGTCACTTTAGGAAATTTCTCACTTATGGAATGAACGTTACTTTTAATCAGCCTAGGATATGTCCCCCTTTTCACCCCTTAGGAAGTTATAATGTTTTCATAGGTGAATCATGTTCCCTTATCAAAATCCTTTCGCCTCCTTATCCCACAGGAACTTACTAGGCTAGCAGAACTTGTCATATTTCTCTTAAGTAGTTGGGGACATTACTATCCTCTCTACTCGAGTTTTCTTGCCCTCAAGCAACTTCAACTCTAAATGTATGAGCAGTTGTTCACCCTCCCATGTGGCATCCTCAATAGATAGATCTTTACACTTTACCAGGTACTCCTTTATTATTTAGTTCCTCAACTTCCACTCCATGGAAATCTCCTTCGAGACCAACATTAGTTCTCCTTCCTCGTCCAATGGTGGGAATTCAGTGGATTTAAATACATGCTTCACCAAGGATTTATCAAGGTACAAACATGGAATACAATGTGAATTTTATATGGTCGACTTCTCTAACATGTCTCATGATTCTATATCGTCCATAGAATCTTGGTTTCAATTTTTATTCCCCTTTTGTTTTGACTAATGATTTTCTGTGGGGTTGGATATGAAGATATATAATGTCTCCCACTTCAAAGTTGTGCTCTATCTATGCCTGTCCACATAGACCTTTTCCTAGTTTTGAGCCATCTGCATGTTGTCCTTGAGGACTCATAGGATATCCTAGCTCTCCTGACTCTAGTATTTAGTCAAAGGGGCATGACGATCCCCAAATATATGATTTAAAAATTTTGGGGCATCATATATGTATAGTTCTTTGAAGGGTTTCATACCATTAGACATGTGGAAATTGTTGTTGTAGTAGTGCTCCGCTATATGTAACCACTTTACCCATGTCTTATGTTGGTTATATACATAGTTCCTGAGATAACCCTCTAACTATTTATTGACTATATCCATTTTTCTATTGGTTTATGAATGGAAACTTGTGCTCCATGTCAACTCAATCCCCACAACTCTTAATAAATCCTATTAGAAGCCACCCATAAATATATTGTCTCTATCGCGCATGATGGTCTTTGGAAACCCATGCAAGAGAAAGACCTCCCTAGAGTACATCTCGACCACATGCGCTACTAAATTAGATGGCATGGAAAATATGTGTGTGAACTTCCTCAGTCGTCCCACTGCTACATATATGCAACATTTACCCTATACAATAGGTAGCCTAATGATAAAGTCCATGGAGATGCTCTCCCACTTCTACTTAACGATGGGCAGAGGCTATAACGACCCCACGAAATGGGTATATTTAGCTTTGTTTTGCTGGAAGATGCTGTATTATTTGACAAACATTAACAGATCTTGAGGCCCTTCCAAGTGATTATATCCCCGATTTTCCTGTAGGTTTTCAAATACCCTAGGTGTCTTGCCAAAGGCAAGCTATGAGTTTCCTGCATAATTTTCTCCTTTAGTTGTGATTCTAGCACTAGATAGATCCAATATTTATAGTAGATTATGTCATCCAAAACCTAGTATATGTCATCCTGTATCAACCCCTCTAGAATCTCACAAGTGAAATTTTTTTGGAATATTATACAAGAAGAGCTAATTTCCAGTCATATGTTATCTTCATGAGTGAGAAAGTTGATGGCATCCTCAAGATGACATTTTATACTACATTGTTTCCCCCCTTGACATACTCGATCTCGAAGTCATACGGCTTGTAATTCGTTGATCCACTTATGTTCGCTCTCACTCAGTTTCTTCATCTCCATGACGAATCTCAAGTTGTTAAGATATGTTTTTACTTTGAACCTATTCCCCACGAGATGTTATAAGAATTTGGCTAATGCATGCATGATGTGAAACAATTCCTTCTCATAAATTGAGTAATGCTGCTCATAATATTTGAGTTTGCAACTCTCAAATGTTATGGGGTGGTGATCTTTCATAAAAAAATTCTCCTATTCTAGTCCCTAAATTGTTACACTCTAGAATGAAGGGCTAGGTGAAATATGGTAGTGAAAGCACAAGGCACAAATTCATCACCTGCTTAATATTCTCAAATGTTTCCCATGCTTTATCAGTAAAAAAGAAAGCCCCATTCTTGGTGAGGTTTGTAAGAGGTGTTGTCAACTTCAATAACCACATAACAAAATCTCTATAGTATGTGCAGAGGCTAAGAAAGCTATTAAGTTTAGTTAAAATTTTCTAGCTAGTCCATTCAATGATTGCCTAGGTCTTTTCCTAATGAAATGTCGTCTAGCAAGATGTCTTTTATTGAAAAAGATGATAGCACTACTATTGAAAAATTCATACAGAACTAAAAGTTAACATATGGGAAACAATGGAAAATTTTATTATCGCTTGGTTTCCAAGATGAGGCTTACAGATGGTGGAAATCAATTTACAACACGTAGTTGTCCGAACTTTCAGATAAAGAATTTGAAAAACTCCTCTTGGACAAATGGTCTCATGCTAGAAAACAAGATAAGGAGAAACATGTGGGGTTATTTCCTACCAGTATATCCTTATTGCAGGTTCATGGATTGATTCAAAAGGAGAAGATCATTGTGTCTATAAATCCTAGTTGCAAGAAAAATCTCATAAATGTCAATTTGGCAAAAAATTACAAGTGCCAGCAAAACACATGGAGCACACACAGGTTAATAATGAGCAGGTGCAAGTTTATAAAGATTTGAAGATTTCTATGGACAAGTATGTATTGCATTCTAACTTTTATGCTTTAGATATGGCCAATGAGGATGTTGTTTTTGGATACCCTTGGATGGAATCATTGGGTACTATAAATATTAATGTGAAGAAGAAATTCCTGAAGCTCTGGTATAAAAAGAAGAAAATTATATTACATGATATTTCCATCAATAAGGAGGTAGAGTCCATGGAGGTAGAAGCAGAAGATGTTTCAAGGACTGACATATTAGATGATGAGCCTTTGATGATCAACAATCAAACACAAACAGAGGTTGAAGCAGAAAAGGATACATCAGATGAGGACTCAATGGTTGAAGTAATATTGGAAGATAAGAAACAACAGCAGGCACCACAACATGTACCAAATACCACTCAAGCTCCACTGTGGGTTAAAACTTCAACATATCACCACCCACATCACCCCGCAAGAAAACAACCAACAAGATGGCCACGAATTATCCACAAGGACAACAACCCCCACATGATAGATAGAGAGGAGAGAAGATCCACCTACTACACATCAACACAGAAGAGTTACCATGGTCAACTTCCATCTCAAGAGAGCGAGGCACCACCGAGATCGAGGTTTCACCTTTCTCTTAGATGGCTAGATGCACGTGCATGGTACCAGTGGACTACTCTTTTGAGTAGATCTTATTATTTGTGTTCTTCCCATGTTTCAGCGACGAAACATGTTAAGGGGGGTGGAATGTAGTATACCTAGGGGGGATAATATGGGGTAGAAAGGGAGGTACACAAGGGAATAATGTAATAATGGGATGGGCCATAGTAATAAATAAGGTGGTTAGCCCGTATCATGTAAGAGACCACAAGTAGTTAGGGTCCATGGTATTAGATAGATGGTATTGAGGGAACCATGGTAATGACCCATGGTATTGTATGTATGAGGTCTATATAGAGGCTAGAGACTCCCCATTGAGAGAGGTTAAGGATTATTGTATGAACAGGCATATGGCTTGTGGAGTGTTCTCCTTCCTTAAGGAGTGAATGTATGGTGTTGACTTACCTTAAGGGTTTGATCAGTAAAGTTAAGCATTTCTGTATTTAGATCTTATTATTCTTAGGTTTATTTCTATTATCTTATATTTTCAAATTAGATCTATAACAGTGGGATTCCTAATGAGACATCTTCCTTGGTTCATGAACCTTCTCTTGAAGATTCCATCATAGGATCTTAAGGATCCTTGCCTTCCTACCTTTTATGATTTAGGTCTTCTAAGATTCTTTTCATGATCAAGTTTTCTTCCATCATATATGAGGTCCTATTCTAGGTATGCTCCTTCTACATGAATATCTTTGAGCTATATTTTCCATGCTCCTATATTCTAGAAGATATTTCTACTTATGCATTTTTGTTCTTCTCATAAATGCTACATCTACATGAGTGTCTAGAACTCCATGTACATCATGCTGCTAGATTCTAGAGGGTAATTCTAGCCATGCAATTTAATTTATTCCTACATGCTCCTATTCTACTCAAAACTTTGAAAGAATTCTAGAAGGAAAGAGTTTGACCTAGTCATAGTAGAGATCCAGAGGATCTTCCTTCTTTTTCTTCTTTCCTTCCTCTTCCACCTCTTGAGTTATATGAGCTTCTTCTCTCTTTCTCTTCTTGTTTTTGTCATTCTGAAGCTTGGGACAATTCCTTTTGTAGTGTCCATATTCTTGGCACCCAAAACATTGGATCTTGGACATGTCTTTTTTGTTTGTTCTTCATGGACCAAACTTCCCAAATTTACCCTTTCTTTTGGCCATGGTAGAAAATGCTTACTCCTTTGATTCCACATCTTCTTTCACCTTAAGTGTAGTCTCCTCTCTTCTACATAGAGACCACATATCACTGAAATTGTTTGCTTCCTTCCTGGCATAAATTATTGATGTGAAGTTTCCCCACTCCTTGGGTAGAGCATTGAGTACAACAGTTGTCATCTCTCTATCACACATGACTTCCCCAAGCTCTTGAAGTTGATCTCTCATCTCAGAGATTTTCATGAAGCAGGGAGGTATTCCTTCCTTTGTATCTTCATCTTGTATAATTCATTCCTTAGAGATAATACTTCTCTGGTGGTGGATACCGTGAATAACTATATTAGCTTATCATAAATTTATTTTTATGTATCAAACTTGGAGACATAGGGAATGAGAGAGTCTTTGATTGATTCTACCAGAATTCTTTGAGCTCTTGTCTCACCCTTATTATACTTGGCTAAGGCTTGAGTCTGTTCTTAGCAGGGACAGTGACGTTCCCCTTGACATATTCAAGGAGCTCATTCTCCTTGAGAAGTAGATCAGTCCTCTTCTTCCATGCAAAAAAGTTATTAGTGCCTACCAATTTATTACTTTCCTTGCAAAAAGACATTGATGTATATTTAGAAGGGGACATGTACTTACTTGATAGATTTTGAGATTTTATGGATTTGCTTCCTCCTTGACAGCTTGATGGCTTGTCTTCCTTGGATCTTGATGTCCTTCAAGTTGTCTTCTCCAAGTGGACTTACTTGGTGATGAGGTGTGCTTGAGGACTTGTAGCTTGATGTAGATCTACTTCTTCTTTTACATAAGGCTCTCCTTATAGCTTTGTATCCCTCCTTGATGAATGATGGATTGTAGACCCTTCTTGTCCTTGAAGTTGTTGGGAATTCCAGGCTTTATGCTTCAACTTTGTAGATTCTTGAGTGTTCTTGAGTTTCCCTTTCCTTGATGTGTCACCTTCCCTCTGATACCATGCTAGAAAATCTAGGGAAAAGTGGTGTTGTGGTGATTCTCTGAGACTTGATAACAATTTATGAAGTCTTTTTACTTTTCTTAGTTAGCTTATACTTGTTTTTCTTCTTATTAGTGCATATGTGTGTGCTTCATCAAACTGTTACCAAAAACAAAATAACAAGAACACATAATTTGGCTCTCTCCCAAGGATAAACCCTATCCACTCTTGAGAGGGAAACCCTTTGTAATTTTTCTCCTATTTAAGCTTCTTATTTGAACAACTCCTAAACCCTAGACCCTTGACTCAGATATACTCCAAGCATGAGTCAAATCCTTCCTCTTTTTGCACTATCACTTTCGCCACATCTTCCGATACTTCTTCCATCACTTTGACTTCTAGCACTTTATCCTCTAGGTTAAAAAACCCTAGAATATTAGGTATTCTATTCTTTTCTATAAAGAGATCCCTTTTCACCTTTATTTGGATACCTTGTGGACCTTAATTCACAACTGAATGGGATTTTTTATGTTGCTGCCCTTGACTGCTATTGAATCCACAAAAAATTACCTTGCTGAAGTATTCACACATGCTGACAGAAACCCTAGAATATCGCTCCTTTCTTCGTTTTCCTTTTCTTCCTTATTTGTTGGATGAGGAGGCCTAACAACCCTTATATATTAGCCCAAAATAGAGAGATGGTTCCTGATGCACTTGACCACAGACAAACCTCTTTTTCCCTCATATGTGTGGCTACTAATGCCCTATAGAATAACCTTGTACCTTCACTATCATTCCTTGTCTCTTCGCTGCCCCAATAGACTTCTTATCCACCTTTACTCAGCTATCCTCCAACATTCTAGTCACCCTTCTCTTTGCGGATTTTAGAGCTTGTGTTATATGTCCAAATGAGGACTGGACAACGTCTATAAATAGAGGTATGTCTCTCCTTTCTCAAGCTAACATAACTTTCCATTAGGCTGACTTCACTGTCTTCTAGGCCGACTTGACAATTTCATTATATTTCACATTTATTCATCATTTTTGCTACTTATAGACTTCATTGGTGATAGGAGAGGTTTGACCATGCTTGGAATTATTTCCTTGACCTTGTATGGTGACTTGCATGATGTAACATGCCATAAAAGGTTCTTTTCATAATTGAATTTTGACTTTGACTTTCTAGAAGCACTTCAAAATGTGCTTAATCTATTTTCAATGAGCAAAAAACTCATTGACAAATAATACAAAAATAATTTATCTTTTCTTGAATAAGTACAAATATCAACATTACATTTATGAAGACTGAACCTAGTTGCATTTTCTCCAACAAGGATTAATCGACCAAAGATATTTATATCATGGAGATTTGGGATTAATATTATAAACCCAAGGGATCAATATTATAAACCCATGGAATTAATAAACCCAACGATTTACTAATATTATAAACTCGAAGGATTAATATTATAGACCTAATGGATTAAGAAACCTAAGGTATTATTGCTATTGTAAACCCAAAGGATTAATAGTATAAACATATGGTATTGATAAAACCTTGAGATTGATATTATAAACCCTTGGGATTAATATTATAATAATTCCAATAAATTATTAATATTATAAATTCAAGGAATTAATCAACACATGGGATTAATATAATAAACCAAAAGGGTTAATATTATAAACGCAAGGTATTAATTTTATAAACTCAAACAATTAATAAATCCAAAGAATTGTAAATTTTATAAACCAAAGGAATTAATATTAAAAATCTAATGGATAAATAAACCGAGTGGATTAATATTATAAACCTAAGGGATTAATAAGCTCAAGGGATTAATATGATAAACCCAAGGGATTAATAAACCCAAGGAATCAATATTGTAAAAACCAAGGGATTACTAATATTATAAACCCAAGGGCTTAATAAACACAAGGGATTACTAATATTATAAACTCAAAAGATTAATAAACACAAGTTTTGATTATAATATTATAAACTGAAGGGATTAATAAACCCAATGGATTTCAAACACGAGGTATTAACATCAAACCCTAGGATAAATATTATAAACCCTAGGATTAATATTAAACTCATAAATTAATATTATAAGCACAAGAGATTATAAAACCTAGGTTTAATATTATAAACCCTAAAATTATTATATAAATTCTAAGATTAATATTATAATCCCTAATGTTATAAACTCTAATATATTAGTATTCATATTCAAGATTAATATCATAAACTGAGAGATTAATAAACCTAAGAGATTATTAATATTATAAACTCAATAGATTGATCAACCCAAAGAATTAATATTATAAACCAAAGGGGTAGATATTATGAATCCTTGGCATTAGTATTATAAACCCAAGGGATTAATAAAACCAAAGGGTTTATTAATATTATAAATTGAAGGTATTAATAAATCCAAGGAATTACAAACGCACGGGATTAATATTAAACCCACAGAAAACCTTAAGATTAATATTATAAACCATATGATTATAAACCTCAAACCTAATATTATAAACCAAAATAAACCCTAAACCCTAAACCGAATATTAAAACTCAGAATATTAAACCTTAATTTATTTAGTATCACATTGTGAAATTGAATAAATTGAATTGTAATGTATTTTTTGTTCAAAATAATACTGAGAGGGGGGTGAATCAGTATTATCAGATCAATAATTTAATTTCCCAAATAGATTTATATACACTACTTCAACTAAGTGAACTATCATGTACACGCGACTGTAGCTAAAACAACCAACGTATATGCAGGGAACTTTTGATTTAGGTAGTTTATCATGTATTGAACTTTAACCAGTATATCAGAGATTTATTAAACAATGCAGTAAAGGTAGAATAAAGCATCACATATAAGAAACACACATGAACACCAAGATATAACGTGGAAACCCAATGTGGGTAAAAGACGCCTACTGCTGTCATCTCTGTCTTCTTTTAATAATAAGAAAATCTGTTTACAATCTTGTACTAGTGCAGACTTATACCAGTATGTAGGCACCCACCTGTAGAAAGCTGCAACCTTCTCTCATTCTCCAGCTTCTACTGGAAGGGTGCTACAACCCCCTAGCTCTTGTACTAGCCGATATGTTTACTAGTATGTAGGTGCTGACCTACAAAAGGCTGTGGCCTTCTTTCTTCCTCCAGGGACCACGTTTCATGAATTTTCAGACTGGATATTGCTGGAACACAACACCAAAATATGAAGGCCACGTTTCATTCAATTTTCATACTAGACCCATTAACAACATCATAACTACAATACAATCATCAAGTACATCTTTATCAACCAATCACTGAAATGCAATCATCATAACCTGAATCTATTCATTCAGAACACTGTCACCAGAATACAGTCACCAGAACCCAAAGCAGAACTCAGAACTCTACAGCAGCAAACAGAAACAACTGAAACATAATTCATAAGGTATACTCTACTTCCCTATGCTGACCAGTGTGTATACACACTTTTATCAAAGCCAAACAACATACACATTTGTAAATATTAATTCATAATTTTGCAACTATTCCAGACTTCAGTTATATCTAGATCATAACATTTAAAAAATAACACATGCGTTAGTATTCATATCTAGACAATACATGATCAAACCATATAATGATAATTCATTTCAAGCCTTAAGATCCCGATCCATCATTAGATCTTATTCCTCATCAACTGCTAAGGTTCATCCTTGGTTCAGATCAAGCAAAGCACCATAAGCTAATAACCTGCATACTAGTCTCACACCTCATTAGATATTCAATACTTGCACACCTTGGCCTAATGATCTTCTCCTCCTTATATAGTTTTAGGCCTTTCTCAATAACATGGATCAAAACCACTTAGGACCAATACCTTGGACCAAATACCTCGGGTCAATACCTTGACCAAATACCTTGGACTAATACCATGGATCAAAATACCTGGGACCAAATACCACGGACCAAAAAATTAGTTTTCCAACATACACATGCTTTTCCTTCTGTGAAAATGTATGCGTATGTATACGCTACTTGTGTTCAGGGAACCTGCGTGTATACGGAACTTGGTCAAGGTGAACCTGTGTATACCTCCCTTTCTTCATTCTTTGTAGTCTGATCTGTAATTCTTTGTTGTTGACATGCTGCACCGTGATCTTTCATTTGAGTGAGTTGCCATCAAGAACAACACCTGTATCATAATGCCAACAATCTCCCCCTTTGGAATTGATGGCAACAACAACACCGAGTCACTCTCCCCCTTTGACATCAAGGGCAAAGGGTGGCCCAAGATAATTTTTCCCTTTGACATACATTATGTTGGTCATGCTCCCCTTGAGTACATGCCGAAATGTACTGAAAACCATCTATGCTCTTCCTGAGTACAAGTAGAGTCTAAAAAAAATATTTTCTAAATGAATAACATGTCTCTATAACTCAACTTATGTCAGGATGACCTTCCTATCACCAATGAATCATACGTACATCCATCTCAAAACTGAGTGGGGATATACCAAATTGTTTATGCATGACAAAAAAAAGAAATATTACATCATCTATCCAAGAGGACTCATATCACTTCCTAGACTTTTACATGACTGAAGCCATGGCTGGACTCAACAACCATAATGCCAACAATGCTGAAAGTATGCAAAGGCTAATGCTCCCCCTGAACCTATGCTACCTGTACATTGTTAATAGGTCATTGTTCAAGGTATCTTTGTCAGTCATATAAAATTAATGAACATAACATATAGACATTAATCATCAATATCATTCAGAGCATCCATATCAGATCCTGCCCACTGCTTTTCTTGTTTGAAACACATATACACTCCTTCACCCATAGAAACGCGCATGTGTACGCGAATCTGCTTTATGAAACACATGTATAATAACCCTTTTCTAAGAAATTGGATTTAATAGCATGATTATGCAGCAACTACTCCCAACTTTTGTGTGAGATATTCAAATGTCTCTCTGGGCAGTGGTTTAGTGAATATATCAACAACCTACTCTTTGGAGGGAACATACTCCAATTTGACGTTTTGTTCAAGCACTTGTTCACGTAGAAAATGGTATTTGATGGGTATGTGCTTGGTCTTGGAGTGCATGACTAGATTCTTTGAAATACTGATGGCACTTGTATAATCCCATAGAATGGAGATGGGTGGAGTGAATTTGATCTGAATGTTTTGCAAGGTTTGAATGATCCAAAGTAGTTGTGTGTAGCAAGATGCAATGGCCACATATTCTGCTTTAGCTGTAGATAGTGCAATTGAACTTTGTTTCTTGCTGAACCAAGACACTAACCCAGAATCCATATAGAATGCACCACCACCAGTGCTTTTTCTGTCATCAACACCTCCTGCCCAATCTGCATCTATATATGCATGAAGAGTGAGATCTGTATCTCTAGGATACCATAAACCAAAGTTCTGTGTTCCTTGAAGATATCTGAAAATTCTTTTGACTGCCTGAAGGTGTGATTCCTTTGGATTTGCTTGGAATCTTCCAACTATTCCTACTGCATGAATGATGTCAGGTTAGGTACCTATAAGATAAAGCAGACTGCCAATCATGGATCTGTAAGTTGGTTGATGTACTACTATTGATTCATGATTTGAGCTAAGACTGCATCTTGTTACCATTGGGGTACATACAAGTTTAGAATCTTCCATGGTGTACCTTTTCAAGCTCTATTTGAGATATTTGGTTTGTGAAAGAAAAATACCATCTTTATTCTGTTGAACTTGTAGACCAAGAAAATAGGTAAGTTCACCAAGCAAAGACATTTCAAATTCTTGCTACATTACTAAAGCAAAATTATGACTCATGGATTCTTCATTGCTACCAAAAATGATATCATCAACATAAACAACAATAATTAGCAATTTATCAGTGTCAATCTTTCTATATAGATTGCTATCTGCTGAACCTTTTGAAAAACCTCGTTGATGTAGATATTTGTCAAGACCATAATACCAGGCCCTTGGAGGTTGTTTTAGACCATAGAGAGCCTTTTTGAGTCTACATGCAGGTTTTGCATTATTTACAAGAATGAATCCTTTAGGTTGTTCAATATAAACTTCTTCTTCTAAATCTCCATTAAGGAAAGCAGATTTTACATCCTGGTATACTTCGAATTTTTGAAAGCTAGAAAGAGCAAGAAACATCCTTATGGCTTCAAGTCTAGCAACAGGTGAAAAGGTTTCTTCAAAATCTATACCTTCTTGTTGAACATACCCTTTACAGACAAGTCTGGCCTTATTTCTAATGACTTCTCCATTTTCATTTAGCTTGTTTTTGAATGTCCATTTACTTCCTATAATATTTTTATCATGAGGTCTAGGAACTAATTCCCAAGTATTATTCTTTTCAATTTGCTCAAGTTCTTCATTCATGGCCTTGACCCAACATTCATCTTTGCATGCTTCATTTACATTTTCAGGTTCGGTGGAGGATAGTAATGCTAGATAGCTTGAGGATTCTATAATAGTTCTTCTTGTCTCTACACCTACCTCTTTTTCCCATAATATTTGAGTTTCCGGATGATTTTTATGAACATACTTGGACGGAGTCTTTTCTTCTACCGTTATGTCTTCTTCTGGTGTTTCATTATTTTCTTCTTCAATATCATCATGATTTGATGTGGGAAAATACTCCCCATCTTCTTTAGTGTCATAATCTTCTGTTTTTGTTTGTTTTGGATTTTTGCATGCTTCATCAACTACAACATCAATACCTTCAAGAATTTTCCCAGGTATTTTATTATAACATTTATATCCTTTACTTCGTAAAGAGTAACCAAGAAGAATACCTTCATCTACTCTAGGCTCAAGCATACGAAGTTTTTCATCAGTCCTTTTGATATAACATTTGCTTCCAAAAACTTTAAAGTATTTTATAGTAGGAGTCTTACCATGTACCAAAGCTCATGTGGAGTTTGAGTGCTATTTACTCGAACATTTGCTTGGTTGAGAATAGTTATGGCAGCGAACGCAACTTCACCACAGAAGGTTGCATGAGTTCTAGACTAATCTAGCATAAATCGATCCATTTGTTGAATAGTTCTGTTCATTCTTTCTACCACTCCATTTTGCTGAGGAGTCCTTGCAGTGGAGAATTGCCTTTTTAGTCCATGTTGTTCACAAAAGTCAAAGAATTAATTCGAGGTAAATTCCCCTCCTCGATTAGATCTGAGGCATTTGATTTTTTGATT